>CM062831.1:8218086-8268460 GCA_031772345.1 Himalopsyche anomala
AACCATATTCGCTCTCAATGTTGAATATAAAGACACCTTATGAAATTTATTTAAAAACATGTTTTATCTACGAGAACTCCGTGTTACTCGATTTTTAAATTTCTTTTTTCCAAAAAGAGTAGAAATATAATACAGCGATAGAGCTAGGGTAAAACTAGTATTAAGCTAATCGTTCTTGTTGTAAGCCGTTTTGAAGGATAAGATAGATTGTGGAATGGAATTATAGACACAGTAGACATCATTGCTTTTCAATAGAAATAAATATACACGTCGACTGAAACATCATTCTAGACTAAGGTTATATATTGTTTTACTATTGATTCTTTTAGAAGACCTAATTCAACACTTTTCTGGATATTTCATACTTCAAATGCTATTTTGGAAGTTTTTTACAAAATAAAAATAATCACATTAATTTCCTAGTCTCACTTATAAGTAAATAACACCAATACTTAAAACGTTAACGTTAACGCACTGAATGGATAATGTTATCAGTAACCATTTGAATTTACAACTAAACAACATTTACAAAAAATATAAAGCGAGTTGTACTCTGTACGTTATTTTAGACTTATTAACCATTAATAATACAACCTAAAAAAAATACTTTTGTCCATGCCATGATGGCCATCTCAGTTTCAACTGATATAATGACCAGTATTTAAGCCTAAGTTAGGGGCTAAAAGAACTAATTTTAAATTGTATGAAATGCTAGAAATATTCTAAAATGATAAATATATATTGACCAATTATTAAGAGAACTATTGAATGATTTAATTGGCTCAACCTAATTGCGATTGCATCAATGGGCAAGGAGTGTTTAATATATATATATATATATATATCGTATAATATAATATAACAGAATCAATCGGAAAATTATTTTTTATACGGGTTAAAAAAAATTTGAAAAAAATGTTCAATTAGAGAGGTATTTAATTTTTTTTAATCTAAAGTTTTTATTTTATAACTTAAATAATATATTTGAAACGATTTTTTAATAAAATATTTTATTAAGCAAAATGGTACTCATTAATTAATCAATTTTTAGCAATGTAAGCTCACAATCAACTTGGTTTATGAAATAAACTTATAGTGATTTCATCAAAGGAATTTTTTTAAAAGTCTTAAACCTTTTAAGCCAATTCATTGCTAAAATTTCCCGTATAAAAGGGCCATATGACTTTTAAAAACAATTTAAACATGACTTATGTGTTTGATAAAATGAATCACACCTTGCAATCATGATAACTCAAACCAATCAGATTGATCTTTGTTTTTTATTTCTACACATTCATTCAGAAAAAGTTATCCACTGTCGATGTAAAGATTATTATCTTGAAATCTTGTGAATATTGGTGTTATTAATTTTTTAGCATTATGTTACCAACAAAACCAAAAAAAATATAATATTTAATTTTGAAATATAAAAATGATGCACTATTTATTACCGTTTGTTGCAGCGAGTTTTAATAACTAAGATATAAAATTTATATTTTGTATTATAAATTATTTTCCGCGTTGATAAGTCGATATTGTTTTTGCACTGAATGATGACACAACAAAGTAGTTCACTGAAAAATACGCATTCATATTAATAAACGAGTAGCATCCAATATTTTTTTTATTGTGAGAATATTATATCATTGAAATCTTTATCAGATGGCGTCGAATGATAAACTATACGGATTCATGGATTAAACATAAATTACAATTTTACGAATACGAGCGTAGAAGAATAGGACAACTTTCCATAAACTGCATTTAAACTAATGTATTCATTTGCATAACTTACCCAATAAAGCTCATTGTATGACTTTTCAATAAAAGCTATTTCACAATACTTATAATAATATTTTTTAAGTAAAATATTCAAGCATGTGCAACTAAGCAGAACCAAAACAGTATTAAGGCGAAATTTTAATTTTAAGACAGAATTGAAAATACGCCCTATAGAATGCGGTCAAATAGAATATAGATAGATGTTTTAGTTGATTTTTCTCAACAGTTTTTTTGGTTTATTTGAAACAGTATATACTTCCTATGCGATATTTTAAAACTATTAACTTTCCGAATGTGAAAAATAAGGTCCCTCTTAATTTAGTACCAATACCACAACCTATTTCGAGGATTTCGATTTATAAGAAGTAATGAAGGCATCGTAGACCATTCAAGCTGAATGCCCATTCAGACATAAACCTATAGGACAATTTGAAAATCAAATTTTTTAGACTAAATTGAATCCAAAGCCTATACTTTTGGTCATGCAGGAATAAAAAGTTCTAACATTACAGATGTAAGTAAAAATTGTTCAATTTATACCGGAGACGAACAAAAAGATACATGTTGTAAAAATCACAAACAAAAAGATCAATTAGGTCACTACCTAATTAAATTCTTTCACAGTGATGTACATACTATTTTTTTTTTATTCCCAAAATAATAAATACATTTGAAATTAATTGCTTTATATGAATTTGATTTTAATCATATGAGAAAACAACTGTCACACAAAAATAAATACTAGTTGTATGTTTATGATAGAATATTTATTATAAAGTATTTTTTCTTTGCCAAATACGATAGAATGACGATATGTCGTAGAAACAAAATAATACTTGTATTAAAATGGGTCGTGCAAACACATGCAGGTTTTGGGGAACTGGTGTGGATACATGAAGTGACAGTGCGGTCTCAACCAAGTCTCACCCCTACACCCGCGCGAAGACCCGTTGACCACACCGCGCGCAGCATACATTGATGGCGCACACCCGAGCGCATAGTGTATGTTAAATATACACCCAGATCAACCGAACCCAACAAGGAGCGAATTTTAATAGCATGCAACCACTGGCGGTGTCGTAGCGACAAGCTTTCAGATAGTGGGGTGGAACGTCTACAATACATTTTGTAAAAAAACCGAAAAAAAAAAACGAAATTAATGACACATAATGTGTATTTGAAAGAATGGGGAGAAGAGTGCCATGTTTATCAAAGATAGGTGTGAGGATAGAAAAATGGAATGAGAGAGGAGGGAATTAGTATTTCTAAAGTTCAGAAAAAATAATATAATTCCAAAATATCTTCTCCTGTATATTAAGTTAGCAATAGTTATTTTAATTAAAATATAGTTTATTATAGCTAACACTAAAAAAAAGTTTAAAAGACAATGCCGAAGAACGCCCAAACACACCAAACACTTATTATTATAAATAAGGATAAACAAAAAAATTACGTTCCAATAGTTTTGAGACACGGGATTATCAGTAGGATAAAAACTTTGTACTATAAAATGGATTTAATTGATTACTCGTTTTTAAATTATCATACTCTATTTTCTATTAAGATAAAACGCTTTTAGTTTTAGTATTGTGAACAAAAAGTTTTCGCGCCCTTAATTACATTACTTATATTTTTAAGTAATTATAAAAAATTTTAACACCCTTTTAATAAGTATGTGAAGAGGAATTTTTCACCGTTATAAATAATCATGAAGTGTTGATTTTTAATAAGCCTTTTTGAAATATATAATTTAAAATAAAAATATTGAAAAATAATGGTGGTATTATGTTATGTTGAGATTTAAATGAAAGAGTATATTTTTTTTTTTTTTTTTTTGGATAACTCCAAGTGAAACATATATATTGGGGTCACAAGAGTCGTTGGTAATATTTTATAACAGACCGTACGAGGGGCCCGACGAACCATGACCCCAGTGGAGCAAACGCGAATAAATTACACCATATCGTTGACCCTTCAATGAAAATTAATGCTTCGGCCATGAACATAGTCAAATAACGACCCGTGCTAAAAGCGAATGACTGGATTACGTCGCATTTAAAGTTAAAAACACAACTCATCCAACAAATGAGTCTCGAATAAACAGAATATTACATAGTAGAAATTAAAAATAAAAATTTTTATCATTACGTTCGACGTACTCAACCAGTTTGTAGCGAGTAAAACTTGCAATGTATCTGGGCCGGGGTATGCTCAAGAGAATTGGTTTACGGACACATTTTGTAGTGTATGATCAACACGTTCACTTTTAAAACGATGTTTTTTCAATTTAAAATGATAAATGCAATAACCGTCAGACTATTTGAATATGCGATTAAATTTCCAATGTGTATATTTGTTATTATTAAAAAGCAATCAACAGATGTAGCGGTTAAAAAATAGTCCCGACAAAAAAGTTTCAAAAACGCTGTTATAATTTTTTCAATATTAAAAATGACAGTAAAATGTAAAAATTTAATCTGTCTTGATATTGGATTTCCAAGCAAAAAATTGGCAGGCGAAACTAAATCATACAATAAAAAAACATTCGTATTCATTGGAAATCGTCAATTAAATAAAATAATAACTCAAGTATCAAAAGTCTGTATGTAAGTATGCAAGTATGTGACGTCTTGAATTCCCCCCTCCCACCCATCCTATCCTATGAACGGGGAGTATCGAGAGCGATTGAGCTAACCACAAGTCCTGTCTCTAGCCCATTTCCTCTATTCCTACTCTCTCATCTTGGAAAAGAGCGGTGTTGAGCAACTGAAGTAACAAGCAGTTCCTGTAGAAACATTATCTGTAGAGATAAACTCCCTTTAGGGAGTCCCATATGCTCCATAATGGGGGATGGAGCGGACATGGTAAAAAAAAGAAATACAAATAAAAGTTACTTTAATTATTATTCTAACTTTCTGACACCAATTTTTGGTAATGGAATATAATTTTTTTCTCCTCCAATACCACCTACTCTAAATCAATCAAAGTAAGTATGGAACATGAATAAAACAACAGAAAATTTAGAACATTTATTGTTTCGAATGTTAATTCTTGGTGGAAAAGCGTTTTTTTGATACCTTTGTTTCTACTACAAATGTATTATATTACAACTCCTACTTTGTCAAAATTGAGAAATACATTTCTTCATGTAATAATAAAATATATAAATGTATAAAAATTGAAAATCTCGAAAGGGCCAACACAAAAACCACCAATAGAGCGACACGTTGGGGCCCACGGGTTCAAAGTTTGGGCCTGGTCTGGTCTAAAAGGCAAATAAATCATCCATAAAAAGATTTCGTTTCTCGACTTACAGCTTGTGAATAACGCAACGAACACGGCGTGACCATTTTGTCCCACAACTCAGCATTATTAAAATAGTTTGAGTATAAATATTGCCAATAATAATATACGAGTGCTTAATCGAGTACTAACACGCGTAAAAAAAAATACGCCTCGAATCCAAATAGCTCATCAAGAGAGATCTAAATTAAGACGAAAAATAATGAAGTGTTTTACCTATAATCAAAGCTTAGATTATTTGCCGGACGCAAAGCTGACATATCAAGTACGATACTAACTAATGTACAGGTACAGATTAAACACATAACACTGTAACGCCTTCTATGCAGTCCACTCACGTACGCCCATGTAGCCAGTTCTAAAAAAATAAATTCTTCAAATTTCGTAAATAATAGGAAATCTTCCGGCCCAATAACACCGTCATTTGCAACTCCATTTTCGGAACTGCCCGGCAAGGGGCGCCAACATAAAAGTTTATCTCTGATAATATGATTGTTTTGTTACCAATAAGTATCTATATTTGAATCTCAATATTATAATAAATTTCTGATGTTATCCTAAGTCATAAAAGACGATAAGAAAATAACAACACAGTAAGAGATAACCGATAATAATCACTTTTTTATATAATAAAAATAATGAAACATTTTTAGTACTTTTTCCCACATAAAATTTATTTGATCAGGACCGGTTTCGCTCATCGCGAGCATTATCAACTGATAAGAAAAATATATAAACATTGCTTTTTATACAAATGAAATTGAAATAAAGGAGATAAGCAGTTTAATAACAATGAAAAAGGACTTACAATTACCATTGAAAATACACAAAATTAAAATGTTTAACACCCGATAACATCCAATTCAAACAACATCAACTAATAAATATAAGTGGCACCTGATAGTTCATAAAAACCCAGTTAAAATTTAGAAATATAATAACAAAGTGGAAACTCTACAATACTAAAGTAAATCACATAATGAAGATTTGTTTTTTTCCCGCTTCAGTAATGAGTCTGGTACTTACAACAAAATCACAAGCAAAGAAGATTCTGAAAAAGAACATATATTAAAAACCATTCAATTCTTACAAAAGAAATACATTTTAAAAATATATTAATACTATAAAAAGGCATTAACAAAGGCTAGAATTCTGATAATGAAACGGATTATAACAAAGGTAAGATGCAAATACAACCTGTTTCGATTAATAAAATAGGAGTTATTCAATGCGTGGGGTCAAAGAATTTATGTCTATTTATTTTCTACGATCTGTAAAAAGTGAAGCCTTATTTCTGCATAAAACGAAAATTAAAATAAACCAATTCCAGTTAGAATCTCGATAATAAATAGTGTTTACAAAATACAATAACAAAAGTGTAGTTCTTTGAAAAATAATTAAAATATTATAAATAGTTTTTTAAGGTAATCGTTATTAATTTTACCCATCGTTTAAAACAGTTTCCAGTTTTTACACTTATTAATAAAATGACGGACACTATAACAACTAAACCACGGGTAGGTAAATCTATTGACAGTCCGCCCAAAATAAAAATAAATGTTCTTTTTTAAATTGAGAAAAACCAGGTTTATATAAAACTCCAGACCTTCTTCCGAATCAAAGATTAACCCACCGATAAGTCAATTCAATATAGAAATGCCTTTTAAAAGCAGTTAAAATGTTTTGTTAAATTACAAAATTTTCATTATTACCAAATTTAAAAAATACTAAAATATTTGCCCAGACCTGGTCTCAACTAACTTTATGCACACTTTTTTATTAAAAAAAAACAATAATTTTTTCTACGAATCTACTTTAATTTTAAATATTTTAGTAAAATAAGTTAACACCTAATGAAAAAAGTAAAGTAGTAAACTAACCAAGGGTATTTTTAAAAACCTTTTAAACAATGAAAAGACTTTGATGTTGATAAAGAAAATACTAACCTATATGACTTATTTTTTATTGGATACGATCACAACGCAGAAAAGAACTTGTTTTAATATTCCTCAAATGGTCGAGAACGATAAACACGAATACGTATGACGTATGCGTGGTCTGATAGGCATATTTAAGACAAAAAAAAGCCTTTGAAACTCTAAGTTCTCGTTCACAATTTCGATTTCATCCGTGTTTTGGCACGTTTGTTTTGTAATAATATTTATTGTGAGAAAGTTCGGGGGAAACAAGGACCATACTGAGTGATGTCACGCAACCCGGGTATAAAAAAGTAAGCGACGTAATTTTGCTCTTGCAAATAGTCTGGTTAACTAAGTAAACATATCCAAGTGTACACTAACTAAAATTATGTTTAAAATTAATTGGACAACTGCCAAAGGCAAGTCTATGACAAAGTGTGTATTAAAAATAATATTTAATTAATCCAGAATTGGTCTTAAACATTCAAATGCTTTGCCAACATAACGGACCATTTTTACAGGATAATTTACCCAGTTTATAGTAATCAAATATTTAGTTTTTGATCAAACGCACTGCTTAGGTACTTAAAATCTCCATGTCAATAAATTTATAGCTAGAACAACTATGATGCCAATAACAAGAGACAACTATAGACGTTATGACACAAACATTGAAACATTTTTTGCATACATGTCAGAAAGCATCCATTGAACACGACCATGGCAAGTAAAATTCCTTCAGTTATAAAAAAAAACAAAAAAAAAATACCGGAGTATTTATTATCTTTTCTACTAGGAAAAGAAAGGAGTCTGACTACAAACATTATAGTACGAATTACAAATAAATTAACTTTATAACGGCACGATATATCCCAATGGAAACAAAATAACAATTATGACCGCCAGGTTTTTGCTAAAGTCTTGTTTACAAATTACAATAATATCAAAACTTATATATAATAAAAAAATATCAATTTTATATTAAAAATAAATTTACCACACATAATTACCACCGAAACAGATTGAAAAAATGATGGTAATGGTTGATTTTTTTTAGCCACTGTGATAATTTGCATTTCGTTTTCCAGTTTCAAATATTGTAACTCATTAAATGTTAGAAAAATCATTATAGCTTCCTGCCTTTAAAAATATACATAAATTGAATGACACGTATCAAATCGTTTAGAATGCACAAATCGCGTGTGACAAAGCCTGGAGTGTTTTTCCACTCGAAAACACGACCAGCATTGAAATACATATGTTAACTCTGTTTATTTTACTACATATTTTAATGAAATTTGATACTAAACATAATAAATATCGTCCCTTAAAAAACATAACCCAGTTCAATTTTCACATTATAAACTAACGTTACTTAATTAATGTTGAAAGGAACGGTTAAAAATATGTTGGTGAATAAAATAAAGGTAAATTATGTAAAAAAAATAAACATTGAAATAACACAGTAATTTCCATATTACATATGAAATGATAAACAAATTGTTAAAATTATTTATAACACAAGAGATTAATTCAAACAATAAATAGTTGAATAAGTTCAGATTAGTCAGATTTTTATTTTCATTATTAATATCACATCGCTTTATTATTTTCCGGACCGTTATCAATTAAAAACAAAATAGTTTGTATGGAAGTTAATGGAAATGTTGTACTGTTTCAAACGTCTGGAAAAAAGTAATATATGTAATTGCCTACTGGTTAAATAAAGTACTTCAAATAATGGAAGAAAGCTATAAATGCTGAATAATATATGCAAATCTGGATTATTACCATACAAAAATAATAGAAAAATTGCGGTTAAAAAATTGTCAGAAACAGCCATTTTAGTTAAAACAAACTTTTTCTGAAGTATGATTTGTGTATAATTGTCCCTAATAAAATAAATCATATTACACTTCAAAGTATATATTAGTTTGGATAAAGGTTATTGACTCTTTATTCATGATTTCTGAGGTGGTGAGGTTAGGTATTTTCCTTTTCGTTTTCAATGTCAATTATGTTAGCTCCTGAATCGGTGTTTTAAAGTGACCGTGATCTTGAACGAAGCCCACCTGTTTGTTTGATTCAATAATTTCATGCTTTTAAATGTTTTTTTTTCACTTTTCCGTTTACTTATCATTGAGAACAGGTAAAACAAGCAGTTTATCATTTATAGAAAAAAAAAACAAAAATAATGCCCAAGTTAAGTTATGAGCAAATCTCCTCTATATTAAACAATTTTAGTTATAAAAATAATCGAACAGTTAAATATAATACATTGTATTCATATTTTTATCGCTTTAATATACAAGAATGTACAATAATTCGCCGTTTATTATTTCACGGTGTAAAATAACAGCCCTGAACATTTGTTTTTAAATGGAAAAATAAATAAAGACTCAACCAAAAATAATAAAACTTTTTTTGAAAATTTTACACTCCATTAAATTTTAAATAATTACAAAGAAGAAACTTTTTACAAACCTTTATAGGAAAGAATTTATTTTTCATTTTTATCGCCTTCGGGAAGTGGAAAAAATACTCTTATAAAGTAGTTACAAAATATATATCGCTTGTGTATTTTTTACATCAGCTTAATTTTGATATTAAATAAAATACTTTTATGCATGGTATTGGATGACCAGTGGGCTGATGATAAAGTGAAATTAAAAAACTTTTCAAACTAAATGTTAAGAACACTGAAACAACAAAGTTATAATTAAAATGTTCCATAACTTGTCATTTTCGATGAAAAATGTGTTCACAAAAGAAATTACAGCTATATATTTATTATAATAATGAAACTCAATATTCAGCATTGCAACAAACCCATTATTCAGTTTGTTATACGAAGCTTTGGGTAACAGCATGTTGTGAACATAGATTTCTATTTTAAGCATCATAGCTTAGGCCAAAAGCAATCACTGGTTTCCTTAAAAAAATATTTTTAATTTTATTAGGTATAATGTATACTAATGTTGATTTAATGTAGAATGATTTTGTATTTGTATAAGTATTTCGACCAAAAATGGGTGATTTAAAAAAATAAATAACTTGATAACTACATATGTTATTTCATTGACTGCTGTACGAATGTCAAGCTTCTTAAGTAGGACAGGCAGTAAAAACTTAAAGTTAGAATTTAAAAAAAGCCAATAAGTTATCTCACTATTATGCGAATCATTTATTAGAAAATTGATCACAATAATAATAAAAATAAACATGTAAAAATATGTACTTCATCGACTAAATAATTAAGGGTAGAGAATAGACAGTTAAGGTTTCATGGAACTCAATATAATCATTTAAAAAATGAATCATTAGTAAATAACAATTTAAATAAGGCAGGCAACTCATTACCGTTAAATATTTGTTTTCTGTGAAATTTACTCTTCCCAATAATTAGTGCGATAATTGTTTGTGTTTAACCCCTTCCGTGCGACCAGTATAAAGGAAAATACACCAAACCTCCGTTTTTTTAAATTTTAAAATATAAAATTCATAATAATGAATGTTTAACAAATAGGCAAAACGCGTTTCATATTTTTAAAACATTTTGTGGAATTGCAAAGTTATCAAAAGATCATTGACTGTTATTTACAATATTTTTGTCCAACCAATATCAACCGAGCATTTGCTCGTCATGATCGAAACCGGTCTGATCAGATTAAATAAAATATATAAATAGTAGAAATGGAGTATTTTATTTTTGTAAATAAAACCTTTCCACCAAGTATTGACAATGAACACCTTAAAGGTGTGGAAATTCAGATAATTATTCCTTTAGAAAGTGATATAACAAGGAGGTAATAATTACTTGCAATGCGATGTAGCTTAAAACTAACCAAAGTCAAACAACCATTCTAAAACTATCAAAATTAAAATTATAGCCACTCGATAAAGACCCGAGCCGAGCATCTCTGCAAAAATCATTTTGAAAGCGTGTAAATTAAGTATTAATTATAATAAGGTATTCTGCTTACGTAATCCAAAATGATCTTGATGTTATAACATCTTTCGTATACAATAATTATTTGAGTTGGAGTCTATCCCAGCTGGAATATCATTATTTTCTTTGATAAAAGATTACGTTATCCCGCGGGTTAGGTTATATTATAATACAAATACAAGCAATGTTTCAACTGTGGTCTGGGTAACATATCATTTTAATAATTGTTGACTATCAAGAAACTAAAACAATGAATGGCGTGTTAACGTCAAAGTTAACACGCCATTTTTTTATCCATGTCCGCTCTCAACGTAGAGCATATGGCTTCCTAATGAAGATATCACAACAAAAGTTATTCTACGAGAACTGTTTGTTACTCAGTCGCTAAACCTCTCTTATTCAAAGAGAGTAGTAGGGATATAAAGATACGGCTAACTAAGGTTAACTTATCGTTCTGGCTACAACCAGTTATTAAAAGATAGGAAAGGGTGAGAGGGAATTTTAAGACATCACAAACACCCACTCCTTCGAAAAGGAATCGAAAAAATGCTTTTCGTATTGGGACTCGAACCCGTGAAGTCCACAACGGATGCCTACCACGTTAATCGCTGCGCCATAGGACCCAAACTATATAAATAGACCAGCTTGATATAATGTTATATTAAAGCTCTCATTATTATTTAATAGTGAAATATTAAACAGGTGAATGTAAAAAATTACCACAAATATTATTTTCTTCCATGATAATTTTCACGCTTTTTTGCCTCTTGAAACTCGTAAAAACACTTTTTTTATCGTCACCTTTTATTTTATTATTTTTAGTAAAACTGTCTTCCTCAGTTAAGGTGTGTTCGATTAGGTAATATTGACAGATGAGTAATAAGCCATTGCTGATGCAGTATAAATGTAAGTGATATTGATCATGTTGTTTCAAAATTCTCAGTGATTACCGATGAGAATGAGGAGTTAAATATTCGTCATTTACACTCATAATGACCGCGTTTATAGGTCTAAAAGAGTGGATTGTATTAGAAGATTGAACGCTTAGTGAAAAGTGATAATGTCGACAAAGAGAGTTTAAGTTACACAACGTATTTAATGCATTAAAACTACGAAAAAATGATCTATCGGCCTTGATATACTTATAATGATAATTTTAAAACGTTAAATGCTTTTGTGTTAAGCACTGAACTTACGAAATGTAAATCCGTAGTAGGCGATGCTGCGTGAAATTCTGAGTATGTCGATTCCTCTGAGTCAAAGTATAAGTATTGGTATCGTAAGAATCACGCTATACAATAGTTCTTCTAATGAAGGAAGGTCGTTAAAAAAAAACTCCCCTTAACTCCACCACTGTCTATCTCACTTGCCTGGTTGACGACGCCAAGTTCCGGACAGATGAAAAAAACAACGAGCATAAATATTAACCTTTTGGCCGCCATAGAAAAAAGTACTTTTTTACCTAGCACGCTGGATATGACTTGCAATTATTTATTTAATTAGTTATTGACGAAGTGACTCGTCTCTGGCGTGTTGAGCACGAACAATTTGACGAGATGTCTCGTCTGTGGCAGCCATTCAGTTGATTAAGATCATACAGGCACCGAAGAAAAAAAAAACAGCATCAAAATATATGAGAAGAGCTCTTCTTTCTGTAAAAGGTGAAAGACACCAGTCAAACAAAAAATATTTTTTAAGTGTTGTAGCCGTAATATTATATTGAATTATTTATATATCTAATATATAAAGAAATGTCTGTTTGTATTTTATGCGTTGCCACACCGCTCATCCGATTGCAATAAAACATTGACAACATTTGTGCTTGCACTTCCGGGAAGGTCATAAGCATAGTAAAATTAGCTGTCAGCAGGTCTTATTTATAAAAATCAATGTTTGTATGTTTGCCATACAGTTCATTTTGACAACGTATGCTTGCACTTGCGCGAAGATTATAGTGGAATTAACTTGCAGTAGGTGGCGTGTGTATCGTAACATAGTCCATCGGCAGCAAACGTCAAACATGCACTTCAATAAACACAATTAAAACAATTAAAAACATACACTTTCTTTCTTTAATTGGCATTTCAACGCTTGCCGGCTAGTATGTAATAAACAAACACATTTAAATGTGTGAAAAAAAGAGGTACTCAAAAACATGGATAATAATTGAACACAATATTTTACAAGCCATAGTTTTGAAGTTTATAAATCCTCTATTAAGTTTCTTAGTTTGTGGCAACAAAAACATGCCGAACCATCACACAAAAACTATGAGAAGCACTAACGATAGACATATGATACGCTCGCTGTCTAGTGTCATAGAAAATAATAAATACACCTAGCTCGGAAACTGTATAAATAATATGGAGTCCGAAACGTAGCCGCTTTGGAAGGTAATCATCGTTTGCAGAGAGAATACGGTCAAACAAAAGAGCTTGTTTGTCGTATACAAAGGTTATTGCTGGTGAAATCATAAGTAGAACGGACAAATTAGGTTTTAGATAGCAGTCAGCTAGAGAAAAAATGATTTGTTTGTTTTGAAAACCATGTCTTTACGACACAACGTGTAGCAAAAAAAATACTCTGAAAAGTTTATACAATAAATTTTGCAACACTTGTGTACCGTCTGTTAATAACTCGTATTATAAGTGTGTCATCAAAAAAAAATAACAAAAGTGTGAAGTAACTGTAATTTTATATTCTGAAGTAAGGACCATGGTGAAAAAGGAACGGACCTCTTAGCCTCTTATATATCGACTGTGGAAAGGAAAAAGGACGTAGCCCTCAATTTTCCAAAACAGCTTTTTTTCTATAATCACAATGTATACAACTTGACACACATTCTATCAAAAGGATGGAAGCTAAAAATGCCGAATAAGTATCTAAACTTTACTTTTAAGTTTGAAAAAGATGACCTTGTAAAAAATTAAAACCAAAAAAATCACTGAAATAAAGGTTTTTCCTAGACAATTTCATTAATTAATATTAGGTTGTGTCAATTAAACACCAGTTTAGAAGTCTCCGCTCACTTTAAGGTTGTGTATAATTCATAATTTGCATATGTCACAAAATCATCAAAACACGTTTTTAGCGCCTCCTGTAAAATTTTATATGTGTGGGTTACGTCCTTTTTCCTTTCCACAGTCGATATATAAACGTTTGTGGCGCGACAATTCTACAGATCTTAAGCTAATATGTATCTTTTTTTAATAAGCGGTGGTCAAACACCACCAAATATAATATAATATTAATTCATAGATTGCATTTGAGTAACCTTTAAAATAAAAGTGCATTGAGCTGCTTAATTGGAAACTGTTTTTACTTGGAAGCAATATTGACTTCATTATTTCTTAAGCGAAGACGTAATTATTATTTACGCACACATACCATATGAAAGCAGATAACAAAGAATAATTGATTTGATTTTTTTTCATTCCAAAACATTATCGTATCTCTAAAGCTATGAAATTGTACAATAAAAATATTCAAATCAATATTACAAACCAATCAAGTATTTTGTTTTGTCTACTTTTTATCAAAATACTTTTAACAGTTATTTTAATTTATGTTTTTGAATCATTTAACTAAAGGTTCAGGTGATGGGGGGGGGGTTAAGCTAAAATCATGTAATATATGAACGACCCCTAACCATTAAACTTACTATTTTATACAGTAAATGGCCCTTTTTTTGATCCGTATTCAATGCATTTTTTCATTATAAAAGAAGTTTATCCACACAAACTATAACGGCTTGGTGTAATTATAAAGAAATTTAAAACATGTTTCTGCAAATGAATGACTTTTCTTTACTGTGAATGTGATGGGATAGAACGAGTTTACAGAATTTTCCACATTTTATTATGATTTGTTTTCGTAGACATTCTAATATATTGAAAAAGTGTCGCCGTGAACAAATATAAATTGTTAATCAAACAAAATAATTACAATGTTCTTTAATATAAATAAAAACCACGCTGAGCAAGACTCAAGATAAAATTGAAATGCATTTTTTGATAAATACAGAATTATAAAGTGAAATTTTCCTTTGCAGCGTTATTGGAATACTCAAAAGAAAATACCTTTTTGTAACGACAAAGTAAAAACACAATTGCTAAAAATGTTCGAATATAAACAAACAAACAGCATTTATATATACACAATTAAAGCTTTAAATCTTTGATATAAATAACGAGTGTATTGCTGTTTTTAAGAGTAATCGATTACGAGTAATCGAAAGACGGCTTATAAGCAGTATAAAATTAATTTTATAATGTAAAAAATACTCACCTGCTTAGAATTAATATAGGCGGTAATATAAATATGTAAAAAAAATATGTTTTTTATTCAATAAATATTTTCTGTTTGTTGGGTCATATGGCGCAGTGGGTTGTAAGCTTCCGTGCCAGACATCATGGGTCCGAGTCCCGGTACGAACAGCATTTTTTCGATCGATTTATGTTCCAAGGCATGGGTGTTTGTTATGTCCCTCCCACCATTTCCGTTTATTTAACAACCGGGTGTAGCGAAAACGATTAGTTAGCCACTAATCCTGTCTTAGTTTTATCGTTATATTCCTACCACTCTTTGAAAAAGACTGGTTGAGCGACTGAATAAAAAACAGTTGTCGTAGAAAAAAATCTGTTGGGATACCTCCATTAGGAGACCGATTTGTTTAATCATGTGAAGAATATAACCTTCTAATGGTATTTTTCTCAATCTATTTTTTTTTGGGACCTGCTTGCATTTAAGACGATCTCCTTTTTATGATAAATGCAGATAGACAAATAGGACTGGGCTAGCTCTAGTGATTAGGTAATCGCTCTTAATATAACTCGTTTTCAGGTTGGAATAGTGACATTGTATACATTATTACCTTAGAACACAAATTCTTAAACCGATTGAGAGATCAAGTGATAAAACAGTCTGTTTTTTGAGCCAGTGAACAATGTAAAAAAATACACGGTTTTTTTTAAAAGATTTTTTAGAGTTATTTTTAATAAAATATCCTTATATAAAACAGTAAATAAAAGTTTAAAAAACAATTTAATTATTCACGCAATTATACATAAATAGTCTGCATATGTTTGAATCAAAGTTAATGTTGTAAGACCCTACTACCCCCGAGCTATAAACTTAAGGAAAAGACAGCATGTTACCCCGGCCGTTGTGTTTTTACGTTTCATTTTACGGTCGTCCTCCTGTTCTCTTGAGATATCCGTTTTACGAGGTGTTTTGCCTCGAGACACAGAGCTAGCTGGAAATTCGACAAGAAAGCTCGGCTTATTAAATATTAATAGAAAAATAACAGGAGAAAATGATTTGCTCATTTCATAAGCATCCCTGTGCGTAATATGAAAAATCTGAAGAGGTTTTTTCGTTTAACTTGATAAAACTTCATCTCAGTAAGCTGAGAGCTTAGAAAAGTACCCTTAACTATTTAATTTTAGCAACACGACGAGTAAATGGATTAAAATTTTCATTTATTTGAAAACTATGTTACATTATCTAGAACAAATAGCAAAATTTAATCTCATTTTACCCCCAGCAGAACTTTGTATACAAATTACATTATTTTGTACACCAAATTCAGAGTTGTTCGTTTTTAGTTGAATTTGAAACACTGTTTTGTGAAATGATAAGTATTTACTAACACAGAAAATAAAAATAGTAAAATGATTTTGAATTATTGCTGGATGATTGGCCACGGTTACTTGGCTGTCAGAATGACAATTATTTCATAGAAAAACTATGCAAGGTGAGTAGATTTAAGCTCGTTATTTTTCCTATAGTAAAACCTTTTTAGGCATGTGTAACTCAATCGTAAGTATTGAAAAATCAATTTTTAAACTGTCCGTACTGAGATTCGAACCCGTGAACTACGCAACCGACGCCAACCACGTTGACCACTTGACTTCTAACCAAGCAATAGTTCAATGAATATTTTCACACCGGATCATTAAATTAATGCAGTAAAACGACGCAGTTCACTCACGTTCACGTGGAATACGTTTATGGTCGAAGCAATATTGATGAAAAATGACAAAGTTATTTCGCAGTGGTATCACCATTGGTTCTGAACATCGATAATCTAAAAGATAACACTTTGATATTCTAATGAACAGCAAAATTATCGTACGACACGTAAAACAGAATAAATTAAGTAAGTTCGTAAACAAATACAAACCAATAATTACGTTAATATTATAATCATGCTTACATTAGTTTTCAGAAAAAAATCTTTAGTCAAGAGTTATCACATATTTTTTGCCAAAACAAGATTTTTTTATCATTATCAAAAGATTCTCTGAGTATCATACATGTTAATAGCTGGACGTGATAAGTGAATACAATGTAATGTATATTCGGTGTCTTTTTTATGATAAAATATTAAAAAAACTTTTGGCAACCTCCCAACCCATGTAAAAAATGTTATTATTTCATATGTTTTTTTTTGTAGAAATATACTCCACGTTAATATTAATTAATAAACGCGGAAAGAAAAAAAAGCAATCTAGAAAAACCTTTTATCATTTTAACAGGTTCTCTCCGCGTTCAAAAGAAAATAAGTGTGTTTTGAAACGAAATGTGATTTTTTTTTTATCTGTAACTGAATTTAAAAACGTTTCCAGCTTTAAAAAAACCATCAAATTTAGTGAAAAGGGTGGCGAATGTTTATTTAAGCTTTCAAATGAAAGCGATGAGTTTCTGTTTATTCAAATAAAGCTCCCGAGAAAAGGTAAATTGTTGAACATTGTTGATTCTACAATTGAATTTGTATGTATTCGTATGGTCCATGTCATGCTTACAAGAAGTTTAAATTCTAGTAAGTGTGATATGGAAAAATGCTATTGAATTATTCAAACTGAGAATGGTTATTGATCATTTGACTTGAGGCAGCGTATGCCCTTTGGAAAACTATTGATTGAATAATTTTATTAAAATAAACAGTAAGAAATATCGGTTTCAATAATAATATTGTAATATATTCATCGAAATTCACAACGTATTTTCAATATCTGTACTTTAAATACCAGTGGATTTTTATATTCTCAAATATGAGTTCTAAGCCGAATAGAAATATCTTAAACTTCTTAAGTGTGGTCCTAATTTATTAAGCATTTCTCTACTGCTGATTAAATGTATCATCACCATTTCTTATCTACGATTGTAGATCTATGATGAATTTTGCTTTTATTAAAATCATGGACTGATGAATATTATGCACTTATTTATTATGTATATGAAAACAGTTTTGATTTATGCATGAAACAATAAATTTAATACCGAACCAAATAGTTTTAATAAAGCAAAAATACGACCAATTCAGATCGAAATACTGGTTGAGTCAATCAAATATTTAGATATATAAAATAAAATACTGTTAACATATTTTATAATCATAAACATAAAAGGGTGAGTTTTATAAATAATTGAAACATCTACAGTTTCTTTAATTAATAAGACATCCTTTATTGATACAAATTTTAGCAGATTTGATATGTTACAATTCATTGCAATCAATTTAATTAAAATATAATGATGGTTTGTCGGGTCCTATGGCACAGCGGTTACGAGTTCGAGTCCCAGTACGAACATCATTTTTTCGATCGATTTATCGATTTCGGTTCGAAGGCATGGGTAAACACCCAACAAGACAACACAAACGTGACGTTTAAGAATTATTCCCGCCCACCCTTCTGATCCTTCAATAATTGGGTGTAGCGAGAGCGATTATTAAACATTAGTCCTGTCCTAGCCTTATACTTATATCCCTACCACTCTCTTTTTATTTAAGAGAGGTTAACAAGCAGTTTTTGTAGAAAAAATCTGTTGAGATACCTCAACTAGAAAGCCATACGCTCCACATTGAAAATATGATGGTATCTATTCATTCAAAATTCAATTTTCGTCAATGTTCAACACTAAAATATCGAAATTTTTGCATTTTCAAAACCACCACGTAAAAATCACCACGTATGCAGATATTGCACTCCGTATAATAATCTTGTGCAGTCAATTAGTGAGTTTTCTGACGTATTTACAAAGTTGAGCTTCTTTGTTCTCACATTGCAGTATAAGAATACTCGTGATTGCACTCAAACGATGCACTTTGCATTTTTATCACGTGGCTGCGGTGCCATTTCCCTGCGCCAATCATAAAAATAAGTTCACCTCGCAGAAAGAGAGAGAGAGGCACGTAGCATGTTTTTACAATTCCACCGACGGCCAAGCCATTTCAATTTTTTATTAAAACCGTTTTTACATTACGAAATTTCAAAGTAATTTAAAATGCTTGAAAATTTATTTACATACATAAATATACAACTCATGATCATAGAGTTAGAGCTCGCAACCCCATCATCCTTAAAACTACCACTACTACTGGTTGATTTTAAACATAAAATTATTACTAAATATACATTTGTTTATCCCATTACTATTAATTTCCTCCACCGAATGCAAGAAATAATCCGTAATTGCTGTTCAATTCTTATATAAACCTAAATTGTATTAAAAAGAAGCATCATTGAATCCTCACTGAATATTATAACAGTACATATTATTTATCTTTTATGTTTTTTTTGAGAGTTCACTAAGCTCAGTTTGTCTAAAGGCAATAAAGCTTTTTATTCGCCTTTAAAAAGATATCTATTATTCGTTGAAACTAAATTTCACTTTCCATTAAACTTCTTTTAACCTTTGTTAATTTACTTCAAGTAATATCAATATATTATCATTTAAAAACGCTCTTTTGATACTATTTAAATCAGTGGTTTTTAACGAGGGCGGTGCCCTGGTGGGCGTTTAAATGTCTGAGGGGGAGTTTTTTTATTTTTTAGAATTTAGGAGGCGCTATTATTAAAATGTTAATATGACCTAAATGGCAATTAGTGGCATTTTGGGGGGGCGGTAGATAATTTATTTCTGCTAAAGGGGGCGATTCTTTCGAATGGTTAAGAAAGACTGATTTAAATGTTATAAAAATGTTATAAAAATAGATTAAAATGATTATACGTCTGTTTAAACATGAACCAATACTTGTAGTGGCGGATTACACCATAAACGCACGAGGCGCGGGCTCTGGGCCTCCGAATCTTGGATCTTAGGGGAACTTAAAACTATCTTTCATTACGTGTGTATATATAACCCGTATCATTAATATTTAGCTTTAAATGTTTATTGTTATTATATGTCCGCTACCAATATGTAGCAGATCGCCTTCTAACGAAGATATCAAAAATCAGTTTTTCTCCGAAAACTTTTGGTAGTCGGTTGATCAAGCTTTCTTTTTTTGAAGATAATTTAAGAGATAAAAAGATAGAACAGGTCAGGCTAGAAGTTAACTAATCACTCTCGCTAAGTTCCGTTATTTAAGCATTGGAATGATGAAAAGGACTTTTTAAAAATAAAATTATATATAGGCACTTTATTTTTTCAAAACCACTTTATTATAAAGGCATCAATTTGATTTCTAAGCTGTATTTTTTTCCGTTAAATATCATATGTCTTCAATACAAAACTTGTTTTGTGCGTTTTTCCCAAAAAAAACTTATGTAGTTTTGTCCTTGTCACCCTAAGCTCCCAAAAAGATTTTTGAAGTTTACCACTAGATTACGGAACAAGTGTGTTTTGCTCAATTAATTCAGGATCAATAATTTACATTCAAAATTCATTGTAAAGTTTTGTAAAGATGTATTGTAAATAATAATATCTATTATACGTGAAAATATTTTGACTTCTTTTAAAAATAATAAAGGTATGTATTTGTAAAAACTTTTTAAAAAGAAATAATAAAAGGTGGAGCAATAACCTGGTGAGTTTTACGACGGACCGCTTGGAAACTTTTTTAGGAAAGGCAGATAAATTTGTAGCGTCTAATGTTGAAATTTTTGTATATGATACTAACATAATTGGCCTACATAAATTTGATATTAAAACTAAAACTTTTTTATAGCGTTTTTAAATGCAAAATTTTATTATTATTTATTGCGATGAATTTTTGTGCGCTGGCTTTTATTTAACCCATAGAAAATACTTAGCATATTATGTTTATATAAAATCTTGTATTGGAAAAAAAATGCTCTAGTCGCCGAGGTGTTTAAAGACCACCAAAATGATGTCAGAAATTTTTAGAAAAATACGAAATTATGATTTTTTGGCTCAAAATATACTCTATCTGCCCTAGGCAACATTGAGCTTCACTACCGCCCTGCTTTTAATCTAGATTTATTTTTAGATTAAATAAAATTATTATAAAGAAATCAATCATTACTTTGCAGGACGTGTTACGTCCCAATTGAATATTTGAACCCCAAATGACTCATATCTAAAAAGCTTGTTTTGAATGAGGTATGAGAGCAGACTAAGATAGTTAAATAGTCCGTTTCTCTTTGACTTCGGAAAAAAATAGGTAAATGAAAAATTTGTAGGTCTTCTAATTGCTCCCTCTACGTCTGGTCTTAAAAAGAAAATTAGTCCAATAAAATTCATGAAAAATTACAGATAGAAAGTTTTCATTCGAGAATTCAATCTTTTGTCCAAAAATTCAAGTAAGAACGCATAACCGAGTAAGGCAGAAGATTCAAATGATTTTTAATACCTTTTTTGATTGAAATTTAGAAGTTGTTTGAGAAAATCACATAAAGAAACGTTGTGTAATTTAAAACAACCTTCTCCCAGCACTATTAAACATGTTATCGATTATACCGAAGCCTCTATCTTAAACACAAGATAGTGTTCGCATTTTATGAACATATGTACGTAGAACTTCCTCTACCAAAGTTTCTGTCGAAGTATTTGAGTTTTGAAACAGTCGGAATCTTGCACAATGGAAAGTTCATTAGTGAAGATATTCGATTTAAAAGAAATTTCCACATCACCGAGCTACTCGTACCCATCCAACAGGAGGGTTGTTTATGAAACGAGAATCCGCCTTTTGCCCAATTTTCCACTCGGTGAAATCGGGTTCATAAGTTCGTAAACTTACGAAAATGAATCTATTATTATTATGTGGATATGAAACGGAAATTATAGCGCATGTTTGTAAGTTAATAACTAAATTATCGTATGAAGACACTCAGAGTATTAAATTAATTCTGGATTATTATTCATGCTTTGTTATCAAAAACACAATATTATTAGCAAGGTAGCAAATGTAAATACGTGCTATTTAGAATATAATTCATTTTGGATATGACAAACAACTAAAATAACACGTGTATTTTAAAGTTTTGAAAGTAGAGTTTCATACTTGTATTATGTATAGTAAATTTTATATAACACATATTTTTTTGCAGAACCAAATAAGGATAAATAAAATAAACGGCTTACGCATTTTTAAAATTAATAATTTCTGAGAAACTTAATGTGAAAAGTGTTTGTGCTCACCATGTTGTCATCTTATCTTGATTAGTTTACAATTGTTATATTACTATATATATTTACTAGTAAAGTATAATACAGAATTGGCTTTCCACTGAGGGATTTCTAATTTATTCCAATCTTGAAAATACACCCGTTTTGAATTTAACCACGGTAGAGAACGGCGTCGTCCTTGAAGAAATGTAGTTTTCGGGAAAACATGGAATTCTGATGTATCAAGGATTCAATAGCTAAGCTGAGTTTACAAGATTTTAAGTTTTTGACGCCAGAAATATTTATTGATACAATTCGACGCACAATAAACGCCCTAGTTGAAAAAGCGGATGATTTTAGATTAAGAATTTTATCGACCGCAACATATGTTCACAAAATTCAACATAGTTAATAACGTTAAAAAAATGGCAAGTTTTGATATCGAGATTTCTAGAGAGCGGTTGTTTATGTTGCCCGGTTGTCGGTCATAGACCTTAAGGCTTTATAATGTCAACTATGCTTGTAAGTAAATACAAGAACAGCAGCTACACAAAACGTCACACCATTTATACTACACGAAAAGCTGAATTCAACACCAGAATTCTAGGTGAAATTGAATACAAATTTTATAGATAAACCTAAGATGAAGATAAAAATTCTAACAAAGTAAAATGCTCCATATCGACTATAGAAAGGCAAAAGGACGTAAGCTACACAGCTTTTTTATGAAAGGCACAAAAAACATGTTTTACTAATTTTGAACCAAAGTCAAAATATCAAATATATGCAACCTTGAAGTTCACGAAGACTTATTTTAGATGCTAATTCGGCAATCGCAGCTTACATACATCCTTAGAATAGAACGTGTACTAAGTTATATACATTATGATGGATGATCGAAAAAAAGATTGTTGGTTACGTCATTTTGACGTTTAAGTATCAATATAAGATCAGTAATACAAACG
The DNA here is from genome assembly GCA_031772345.1 of Himalopsyche anomala. Lineage (NCBI taxonomy): Eukaryota > Metazoa > Arthropoda > Insecta > Trichoptera > Rhyacophilidae > Himalopsyche > Himalopsyche anomala. The sequence goes on from CM062831.1 coordinate 8,241,360, forward strand.
CACAACTCGGCGTAGATATCCCGGAAGACGGTAGTGTACAAAAAAGGAATTCACCATTCGTATAGGAATGGCTGGAGCCACATTTAGCACAATGCAGACAGTATGGGACTGTATGATCAAAACCAAATGCCATTTGTTCAACACTTGTATTCTACCAGCACTTATTTACGGTAGTGAATCATGGCACCTGACAAAGACTCATAAGCACCGTATAATGAGCTTCAAGAACAGGTGCTTGCGTTTTAGCGTAGATAGAATTTTAGCAAAAGTAATACAACGTATTTCTATGTCAATCTTGAAACTCTTCACTCTTCTAATCTAAACATTTTTCAGTATTTGGTATTAATTATATAACCTACGGTAAATTGAATATCGCTACACAATAAAAGTTTATACTGCAACATTCAACATCTTTAATAATTATTGTGTATTGTAAAATAGTGATGGAAAAATCCACTCCTTTCCTGAAACACCCCGAATAACTTTGAGATTAATTAAGTCCTCTGTTAACGTATTGGTATCCCACCGCTTACCTATGGGCTTAAATTGTAAATTTCATTATGTATATATCAATGTAATCATTGCAGCAAACTGTGCAGATCTGATGGGCAATGTAGTTAGTTTGCTGTGTGAATCTGAGCGAGTCATAATGTCCATGCCTAGCGAGCCAGGAGACATACATTTACCTACTATCTACATAGTTACATGCTTGGGTTAACCACTGCGATTTCCAAACTGTTTCGTATAAAAGAGTCCAGGCGTATTATTTTATTTTGATACCTATGCTTCATTTTTTGTCAAACATGTCGGTGCTGTGGCCCAGTCAACTTCGCAGGATTGAAATCACAGTACGATCAATTGTTGTCTTAAATTTAAACTCTTTCAACGCCGTGTCATTGTCTGAACTAATTATTGTAATACCGGAAGAATATATCAGTTTTGGTATTTCATATTAAATACCGTTATTGCCAATATCAAAACTGATTGAACAAATTGGTTTAAATTAAACAAAAAAATAAGATTTATTGTTGTTGAAATATTGTGCATGACAATGTGTCTGGTCCGTAGCGCAACAGTAAACGGATCTCACAAGTTTGAGTCTCAATACGACCAGAATTTTTTCAATCGATTTTTCAATTTCTATTCAAATGTATGAGTGTTTGTGCCGAATACAAATTCACTCTCAATCTTTCATTACTGAAATAACAGAGCGTAGCGAGAGTGTTTAGTTAACCACTAGTCCTGCCCTAGCCATATTCTTCTACACCTACTCTCTCTTTGGAAAATAAAATTTGAGCGACTGAGTAACAAATATTTCACGAAGAAAAAAATCCGTATGCTCCACAATGGATGCAAAAAAACTGAAGTAACAGGGTGTAACGAGAGCGATTAGTTAACAACATCATGTACTGCAATATTCTTCTATCCCTATTAACCTCTTAAAAAAAAAGGTTGAGCAACTGTTGACAAGCAGTTCTCGTAGAAAAACTTCCGTTGAGATACTTTCGTTAGGAAGCCATGTTCTTTTCATTAGAAGTGGACATGGATTATGCAACTGCACCCTCATGTGGTCGTCAAAAGGAAAAATGGAAACACCAAATGCGTTAAGATATTCTTTTATCACTACTCTCTTCGAATAAAGGAAGGTTGAGCAATTTTTCTCGTAGAAAAACGTATATTGTGATACTTCCATTACGAGGTCATACACTTAACATTGAGAAAGGAAATGGGTATTAAAAAAACACAAAGTGTTCTAAGTGCAAGTTTGTTCTATAATATAGTTTCTCAAAACAAGGCAAAAACTAAACTGAACACGGCTGGTGAACGTTTATTATAAGAGAAACCCTGAAGCTCTTCTGATTTTTTCTACAATAACCAGTATTGGGGAATAGATTTTTCTTAAGCACAGATTTTATATACACTTGGACCTCTTTTTATGCGACCCTTTTGAAGCTATTTAAAATTATACTGTTTATAATGCCACGAATGTTTTTGATATTTTCTTTGAGAGGCTTAGACCGTTTCAATTTTAAATGATTATTAGTAACTTATAAATTTGATCCGATCATAGCAAGATTTTCAAGTTATTCAACTGTCAGTTACAACGTATACACCGATTTTTAATTGTGGTATTTATATAGACAATTTCACCACAAACTACAATCATTTTTGATAGTGTCTGAGCGTCGATTATATTTTATGTGTAAATACTATGATGTACTACCTAATGATAGTGTGGGAGAAAATAAATTAAAACTTTTTAGACATTAGAATATTACAACATCAGCAGAAAGAATCGTACCCTTAACTATGCAGATGAGGAGCGTGCAACATCTAGAGCAGTGGAGGAGAACGTGCGGCCTCTTAGCTAGTTTGACGCCGCTTTTAGGCTAGATCAAGATATTCAAAATGATCAAAAAATTATACGCAAGCGTTTTGAAAAAAGAGCGTAATCAACCCATTATATTTTCGACAGTTGATAAAAAGGGGGTATGGCAATGTTTTCTTTACTGCGATCTTATGTTGAATCAGATAAATGAGTATGGAATTTATAAATGAAAAGGTTCTCCACCCCTCATATAGAGCACGGAATTTTAACCTTATTGTGATTAGATAATGCGCTTGTGACCAAGAAAATATTGGCTGGAAAGTCGATCTTTATAAAATGGAATAAGTCTTTTGTTATAAACAAATGAAATAGTCTGAATTTAAATCAATTTTTGGTAAAAATAAAAGTATTATACGGTCAGATTTTTATACCATTTTGGTAAGGTTAGGTTATTTACCAGTATTATCGTTAGCATATAGGACGATTTGTCGTAAACAACTCCACTTTGCAGCAATAGCAACGCAATATGATGACATCATGTGTCAAAATAAATCTGACTAAATAATATAAAATATGTCAAATTTCTAATATTAAATATAAATTGTGACCATAAATTGTTTATTCTGACCTCTGTATAACTGACCGATAAATAACGACAATCTATATATATAAAACAAAGTGGGGTTAGTTACACCACGTATATCTCGAGAATTACTGCAAGGATTTCAATGATATTTGATTTATAAAATTCTTATTTACCTAGAATAGCAGAATAAGCATTAAAACATCGGAAAAATATCACGGAAAATAAATTATGAAGAAAATTAATATCTTCATACAGAACAAAATTTTCAAATGAGGAATAGGTCAAATAATGACATGTTGTTTTATGCTCGGTTCAGGTAGATGACACTAGATGGCACTGTATTTATACGATAGACTTTTAAATAATTTTGAATTTAGAGTATAATCGATGATATGAAATGAAAACGAAAGAAAATCGAATACTATTGAAATGAGGTTATGTTTATAATTAGGTATGATACATTTTTTGACAACAATATTACGATGTTTGCACGAACGTTTGTATCGAATTGACAATTCAAATTTGATGTTCGATTGTTTCGATTTCATATCTGTCAAATCTCTGGTCTAAATATTGACATTACATTTAAATGTGTTTCGTGCATTAGGTGTGATTGTTTGTTTGTTATTTATTCAATGTTCTTAGATTAGTTTTATTTGGAATTAGAAACTGTACTCTTTTCACTTCAATTAATACTATACTATTTATATATAGAACGTCAAAAAAATATTTCGTGATATTTGACAGCAAAAGTACATTGTGAATTATATTACATAACGTTAGTAAGCCATTACTTTATGGTTATTTTTAAATGCATACTGCTACGTACGTAATTCCTGTGTCCACTGTCAATACTTGATGGAAAAGCATTCTATATTTAATTAAACGGTTTTTCTCTTATATAATGTCGAATGCGAAATTATTAACAAAGAAAGTTTCAATTGACTATTTTTATGAAGTTCAACGAAAATTGTACAATTTCTTTTTTATGTTTTGTCAACAATTATATCGACTATGGAAAGCAAGAAGGGCGTAACCCACACATGCGCAAAAAAGTGTTTTGATGATTTTGGGCCATATGCAAATTATGAATTATACAAAAACTTGAAATGCACGGACACGTCTAAACTGGTGTTTAATTGACAAAATAATCTATATACATTAAACAAAGCGGGGTTATTTACACCACGTATATCTCGAGAATTGCTGCAAGGATTTCAATGATCTTTGATTTATTAAATTCCTCTCCGGCTAGAATAGCAGAATAAGCATTAAAACATCGGAAAAATATCACGGAAAAGAAATTATAAAGAAAATTAATATTCTCATAGAGTTTTCAAATAATGAACATTTTGTTTTATGCTGGGTTCAGATAGATGACACTAGATGGCACTGACACGATCGACTTTTAAATAATTTTAAATTTAGAGTATGGATTAGAATAAAAAAATCGATGATATGAAATGAAAACGAAAGAAAATCGGATAATATTGAAATGAGGTTATGTTTTCTGACTTGGAAATTCTTTCTGAATCTCCAAATCAGATACGCACATAATTTTCTATCATTATTTTGACATGCTTTCCATCGAATCCATGTGAACTGTGGAACAAGGTACAAGGATGACATGTCAGAAGACATTTTACATCAAATTCGTGTCAGTTCAGGGAATCCCGATCTCGAGATGAATGAAGAGATACATAACCAGGCTTTGCTTTAGATCGAAGACATGTGTTACCTCATGTGCGGCAGTTTGTTAGTCAAGTTAGGAATGCCAACGCCAGATCGTGGAATGAACGACGCTTTCAATCGAAAATTGGAACGTGAACGTGAATATTTTCGAGATGCATTGAACCAATCAGTTCAAACGAATTTACCACTGTTGAACCCACAATAGAGGGAAGTGTACGATACGTTAATGAATGCAATTTATGATGGAAATGGTGGCTTATTTTGCCTTGACGCGCCCGGTGGAACTGGGGAGATATTCCTCATGTCATTGATTATGGCTACTGTTCGTGCGAGATCCGAAATTGTTGTAGCAGTTTCTTCTTCTGGAATAGCGGCTACGTTGATAAAAGCATGCCGAACGGCTCAATCAGCGTTGAAATTTCCGTTAAACCTCCAAACGACTGAAAAACCGACATGCAATATTGCGAAACACTCAGCAATGGCCGAAGTTTTGGAAGCGAGTAAAATCATCAACTGGGATGAATGCACAATGGCACACAAACGCGCATTGGAAGCACTCAACCGAACTATGAAAGATCTGCGCAGTGACTCAAGATGTTTTGCAGGCGCAATGATTCTACTATCTGGCGATTTCTGCCAAACACTACCAGTCATTCCAAGATTGACCGTTGCCGATGAAATAAACGCTTGCCTCTGCTGACGACAAACATGCGAGTTACATTTCTAAACGATCCATCTGCCGAAGATTTCTCCAAGCAATTGCTGACTATCGTCGGTAACGGCCGTGTTCCTGTTGACGAATCGAACGGATTGATTTCGATTCCGCCGAATTTTCGCAATTTCGTCTCAACGAAGGACGGCTTCATCAACAAAATGTTCCCAAACATCTAATCACAAAAATCACAATTGGTTGATTGAACGAGCAATTCTTGCGGCTAAAAACAAAGATGTGGATCATTTAAACTTCACAATTCAAAATCAAATCGTTGATCTACTGCATTCCTTTAAATCTATCGACTGTGCCACGTGAATTACATCATTTCAATGTAATTTAAATACTTTTCATTTTGAATTTTGCCCATTTATTGAACTTAATTCATTTTGAGTATTCATTCAAACTGAATTTAATTCATGCAATAAATTAACACAACATTTATTGATCCTGAGGCGGTACGAAGTTCGTCGGGCCAGCTAGTTTAATATAAATTCAAACCAACGTAATATAAATTCTGACCTATGTATGTAATGATAATTATGACCGAAACTGTAGTAAAACTCAGACTAGAAAAATACGAGCCATTTATTAGATGGTAAAGAAAAGATTTTTTTAAATTTATAACGAAATGATTTTGTTTTTTTTTTTTTGTTTTGTTTTAGTAGTAGTAGTTCGCCAAAAATGTTATGGAAAATTATTAATCGGTGACGAGAGAGACTTTGACAAAAAATGATGTAATAAATATAATGTGAAAAAATTTATGATTATATTTTTTTACAAAACTATTAAATAGAGAGCGTGATAGATTTCTTTTTATCAAGAAACATTTTTCAAACAAACTATATTATTTTGTGATTTATTATATTTTCATTTCTTCCAGAGTTTTTTTATAAAGCTCAGAAGTAAAAAAATACCCAATAGCTTGTACTTATAAACAAATGTCTCATTAAAAGTTATTTCAATCCCTGACAAATTGATTCAAGTTAATAAACATGGCTCTTTCGTGTTGTTGTGAAAAAATACTAAATTATACATTTCCTTTGTCTTGTATACTTCGAATTTCCTTTTATATTATTATTTCAAATTGAAATTTTCGAGAGAATTTATGATACATTTTGTTCATTTGAACAATAAATCGCTTTTCTAATACACGTAAGTAATATGAACGAAGCCTTTACGTGATGGATAGCTCCCATGTTAAATTATTTGAAGAATATCGATCTCTCATTTGAATTATTTCTTTAGAAGACAGGTTTGATAAATCGAATATATATTAACTTTCCAAAAGAAGACATATTTCACTGTGCATAGAAGAGATAGAATTTTTGAAATTTATTATACATATATTATATATTCATATGCGGCATGGCATTACTTTTATTTAAGTGTGTACTATGAATGCTCTGATGTTAGTGTGATATACGGATTATTACATTGGACAATTTTTTTCAAAATACATATTTTTTATTAATAATAAACGCTTATTATTGTAGAATTATTTGAGATTATTTTATATGAGTATTATTCAGTACACTCCCTAGATCAGGTATGGCGAACCTTTTTGGGTCCGCGTGCCAAAAATTCTCAAATATTATTTCTCGATTGTGTGGCGTGCCCAAGCAGTAAAAACAAAATAGAAAAAAAAATGATTTTTTTAAAATGACTATCGTTTACCTTGGGAAACATTTGAAAATTAATAAAACGGAATAAATTAATAATTCACTGATTATTCAATCAAAATTTCATTTTTTTGAGCTTAAAACTTTTTTTTTTGAACTTGGAAATCGTTCGCGTGCCATCCAAATTATCGAACGTGCCACCTGGGGCACCTGTGCCGTAGGTTCGCCATCCCTGCCATAGATAAACAAGATCGCAATGCCATTTCTATTCGGGTATTAACATAGTTGTGTTTGAATTAGTTTAATCATCTAATGCCGCCTGTGTGGTCGAGTGGTCAACGTCGTTTGCTACCGCTACGGAGGTCACGGGTTCGAGTCCCAGTACGGACAGTTTTATAAATTGATTTTTCAATCGATTTATGAATTTATGTTCAAATGCATGGATGTATGTGATGTCTTGAATTCCCCCCTCCCACCCATCCTATCATATGAACGGGGCGTATCGAGAGCGATTAGCTAACCACTAGTCCTTTCCTAGCCCTTTCCTTCTATTCCTACTCTCTTTGGAAAAAGAGAGGTTGAGCAACCGAGTAAGAAGCAGTTCTCGTAGAAACACTTTTGTTGAGATAAACTCCATTAGGAATCCATATGCTCCACATCGGGAGCGGACTTGGTAAAAAAAAAAAGATTTTTATAAGCTGAAATTAAAAAATAAATTAACAGGAATGCAACAAAACTAGTATTTTTTTTACTGTTTTTTAACAAATCAAAATTTACCAAACCAAATAAATGCAAACCAATCGGGCTTGTAGCGAGAATAAATAAATTATTTCATAGAACATTACCGTCTATCTAGTTTAGGAAATCAAAAGAAATATCGCATTTAATCGAGATTACTCAATGGAAATATCTTCATTTGATTTAAACCAAATTAAAATGCTTTTAGACTTCATCCACACGATTCCAGGCGTAGTGTTGTCACGGGAACGAATCCCAAAAAGAAACTATAATGATTGATTTAACAATAGATGTGTTTATCTGAATGTAGTTGTATGTCTGTAATGTATTCACTAACTCTATCCTGATTGTAAAAATGTGCCAGACTGAAAAAGATCACCCCCCTGCTTGTCTCTCGTTCTTTTTCTTACCTTCGTCAGAGAGAGAGAGAAAGAGGGAGGACTTCATTTGATTCTCATTAAAAAGCTCAAACCAGGGCTTTTTTAACCTTGTAACGCGGTGGAACGGCGTTGCAGCACCTTTTCTTGACATGTTTAATGCAGGGCTGTAGAGTCGGAGTCGCGGTATTTTGACCGGAGTCGTACAAAATGAGCGGCTCGATTTTTTTTTGAAAAATATATATAATGATGTGTATTTAAACAAAATAGTCAAAAGTGGTAACATTTCATGCTTGGCTGGCTAAAGATGATCTGATGGTATACACATATATAAGTTAAAATTAAATTATTGAAAAATTTCCTCGGAGTCGTTAATTATTTTAAAGCTGGAGTCGGAGTCGTCTTTTTTTCACGCGACTCCACAGGCCTGGTTTAATGCTTCAAATCAATATTCGAACAATTTTTAATTTGTCTGTTTTGTTTATCAAAATCGTCTGACCACCTTTGAAAATTTTCAATATTATAAAATACGATGACCAGTGGTTGCTTAGAGTGCAAAAAGGCTGCCACGACAAATCTCACAGGTTGTAGTCCCAATGCGAACACCATTTGTTTCAATTGTTTTCAACATTTTTACAAATATCAACGACTTCTTTTCAAAGGCATTGGTGTTTGTGATATGTAAAAAAGTTACTCTCACCTTTCTTATCCTCAAATTACGAAACAAAGCAAGAGCGATTAGTTAACCACTAGTCTTGTTCTTGTCTTATCCTTACTATCTTTGAAAAAAGTGAGGCTTAGTAACTGAGTAACAAGCAGTTATAGAAAAAAATCTTTTGTTAAAATGCTTCCATTAGAAAGCCATACGCTTCACTTTGGGTACTGAAATGAATTATAAAAAAGACTTTTATCAAAAGCTTGACAACAAGTGAGTTCTGGCACCTTGTTTAAAAAAAAAAAAAAAACACTGGCTCAAACAATACTAAAAGGGACATGGTTAGTAAAATAAAATTTATTTTATTCACACTTACATATGGTTATAAAAAAATGTTATCGTTGGTATTGGTAACAAATTAAAACATGTGTTCACACTTGGAATAGGAATATAACGAATCAAAGAAAATCAATCACAATTATGTGACCACTAGAAATAATACGGTTCTGTGAAAAGCAAACAAGTCACGTCCGACTGCTTCATGACAAAATATAAGTTTTAAGCTGATCTTGGCTGATGAAGTATGTTGTAAAAATATTCAGAAAATATGCGACGTGTCACACGGAGGGATGAGATAAGTATTGGGGTGGAAAATTGGATTTACCCAAATCGAGTTGGTAAACCGACTGAATGGTGTGGAGAGTGAAGGCGAATTAAAACTCGTCGACTACCGCCTTTGGAAGCTTTAAGATTATTTTGATAGCCTTATAAAAAATGTATTAAACTTTTATGATGCCTATTACCAACAGTTTAATTTTGATGTTGTTATGATGGTAAAAAAATCATAAGCTCATGCTATGTACTTTATTTTTTTTGCGGTCAAATAAATATGTTGCATGTTATAATATATATATTAATATATTAAACCGATACAAAAAAATACTTTGATATCTAGGATGGATTCAGTGTTAGCTTTGTGAAAGTTTATTTTTAATATGAAATTAAACTTGATAACTTTATTATTCCACTTGTTGTATATCAAAGTGTGACACGTATTTCGCCTTTTTGGATTAATATTGATATATAGTTAAATACAGATAAATAGCATGTTATAACGTGTTGCAAAGCTGATTTAATTATAAGTTTACTGAAACGTTAACAATTTTAAAAACTAAGAGTATATACATATACTTTAACATATCACATTATGTAGTACAACAAGTGGAATAACAAAATTATCAAATTAAATTTGATAAAAAGTAATTGGAATATGTAAACGTTCAATATGTACAAATTTTTCAGTCACTGTGAAATTATTGATATTTTTTTTTTTGTTGGTCACACTGAGATAGGCTAATGCTAAAAACTATTACATTACTAATTTATATAAACTAACAGTGTCTTAGTTCATATTTTTCATTTATCGTTTAGTTTAGTTAAATGTCAAACATTATAACTCATTATCATTTTCTGTATATTTTTATATTCTATATTTAAAAATTGAATTGTGGAAACTTCTCCCAGCTCTAAATATATTAAGCTTCTCTATACACTATATATTATTCATGCTTTCTAATTATTTTTATCGAATTTATGTCGCAGTCGATAATATATCGACTGTGTATAAGAAAAAGGACGTAACCCACACATATAAAATTTTACAGGAGGCGCTAAAAACGTGTTTTGTTGATTTTGTGACATATGCAAATTATGAATTATACAAAACCTTGAAGTGCACGGAGACTTCTAAACTGGTGTTTAATTGACATAATCTAATGTTTATTTAAAAAATTGTCTAGGAAAAATCTTTATTTCAGTCGTTTATCTTGGTTTTAATTTTTTACAAGGTCACCTTTTTTTAACTTAAAAGCTAAATTTAGATACTAATTCGGCATTTGCAGCTTGCATCCTTTTGATAGTACGTGTATAAAGTGTGATATATTGTGATTATCGAAAAAACCTGTTTTTGATAAAACTGTGGGTTATGCCCTTTTTCTTTTCCACAGTCGATATAATCAGTTTATAAATCTATACTTTTTATAAAAACATATGTGAATTTATTTATCATTACTATTAATGTGATAAAATTAAATTGTCTGAATGAAAATGTTTATTTGTTTAATAACAACTAAGCCGTCGCTAAGAAAACTAAATTCCGTGGAGCTAATAAGATAAAATGCAAGTAGATTTTAATCTAGGCTGATGGGCTTATTTTCTGTATTAACCATATCAAATGAATGTTATATTCACAGTACAAACAAATATCCAGGTGATGTAAGTAAAGATTAAAGTTGTAACGTTTCATTAGTAGTATCATTAAAGTCTCTTTCTTGCAAAATAATGGGCAAGTCGTTTGAAAAGTCATTAACGCTTCTATTTCCCTGCGAATTTATAACTAGGATAAGCTTAAAAGCTTCCCATTATTGCTATAAGTGTAACCTACTTCCCTGCGCCTCCTCAACATTTACAGAAGCTTACATTGAGATTCTCCAGCAATGGATTTTATCTGGTGATCACATTCAGTATTTTTTTTAATGTAATTAAAATATATATTAAATGAAATCACTTACAGTTGTGGATTCGTTTCCCAAAACTGAGTTATTCTATAAATGCACTTTTCAGGAATCACGATTTTCTTTTACGTATAAATATTTATTGTTTCTAAAACAAGGTTGGATTTGTAATATAAAAAAAATATATACTTGATTTATGATTTTATTCTAGCAGGAAGTCCCGCCTTTGTGGTCGAGTGGTCAACACCGTTGGCTTCGGTTACGGAGGTCACGGATTCGAACGCCAGTACGGACAGTTTTATAAATTGATTTTTCAATCGATTTATGAATTTCTGTTCGAAAGCATGGGCATGTGATTTCTTGAATTCCCCCCTCCCACCCATCCTATCCTATGAACGGGGCGTATCGAGAGCGATTAGCTAACCACTAGTCCTGTCCTAGCCTTATCCTTCTATTCCTACTCTCTTTGGAAAAAGAGAGATTGAATAACTGACTAACAAGCAGTTCTCGTAGAAATATTTCTGTTGAGATGAACTCCATTGGAGTCTATATGCTCCACATCGTGAGCGGACATGGTTAAAAAAAAGGAAGTAGAAACAGTTCAAAGTGAAACAAAAACAACTACTAATAGTCGGTTTTTATAAAGTAAAAATGAAAGATTTTTTTACAAGAAACAGTTTTTCAAAAAAAAGCAATTTATAACAGGAAAATGTTTATACTCACTGTTTAATTTAGTAATGGCAAGAATGTATAAAAATTTGCTTAATGGTTAGTTAAATCTGGCTGGTGTGTTTAATTATTATAGATTTCATTAAATAGAAAAAAAATGTAAAATTAGCACAGATATTTATTACATTCTGATTTTAACCAATACTAGAATTTTTAAAATTAGTGACTGTACTCTATTTAAAAAGGTTATCTGGGAATTTTTGCTACAGATAGCAAAAAAGGTCAAAATTCTCGGTAATTTTAAATACTTCATCAAATACTTGAGCATCTTACATGCTCTGAATCTACTGTATTCTGACTTGTGCTATCCGTTTCAAATACACCCGGGAATTTCCTCGGTGTCATTTTTGCGCATCGCTCTTGGCGTGTTCCTTAACTTATTATGCATGTTCTCAGTTTCCAACCCGGAATACTAATGCCCAATTGATCATCTTTTTTAGAAGTATGGTCAGCTCATTCCCGCTAAACGAGTTTCATGCAAAAAGTTTTGGTTTTTAAGTGTGGTTATACTGTGAAGATTTTACCAGAATGTTGTAGTTATTAAGCTATTTTTTCAGATATTAAAAAAGATAAAAAAACAGGTGTTTTTGTTTATGAATTGAAATCAACAATTACAGAATCAAAGTAAAAAGTAGCAAAACATTACGTCCCACAATAATCAATAGTTATATTTGTTTTGACGACTTAACAGCTTAACGACCGTGGACGCGTATTTGAGTCTTTGAAAAACAAAAGTTGCTGGCCGGCGTACGCAAATATGCGTATAGGCGAAGTATCTGAAAACTAAGAAAATTAAATTTTGTAAAGATATCTCAATTTGCTTACAAATTATAGTGAATTTAGTAAAATTACGATTTTTGCGAATTTTTCGCTAAATTTTATAAACTACATAATAGTAAAATAATTAAAATGAAACTAAATGTTTGGCTAACTTTGACTTTAATTACTAACTAACTGACACCATTTCAGTCAATGTGTTACAGAAATCGACAAGCCGGAATCGGGACGGAAATTTAGATTTTTTTACGAGGCAGCGTGCTATTCTTTGCCAATTTCGCGAATTCTTCCGATATAATTCAAGCCATGGCCGCATATGGATACATCGGTTCCAAAGTGTAATAACTCTAAATGTATTGTTTTGATTTCTTTTTTGTAGATTTAATCACCGTTTTTTATCCATGTCCGCTCCCAATGTGGAGCATATGACCTCCTAGTGGAGGTATCTCAACACAAGTTTTTTTCTACGAGAACTGTTTGTTACTCAGTCGCTCAACCTCACCTTTTTTCATAGTGAGTAGTAGGGAAAGAAAGATACAGCTAGAACATAACTAGTGGTTAACTAATCGCTATTGCTACACTCAGTTATTAAAGGATCAGAAGGATAGGAGGAGAAGAAATAGTGTGAATTGACATCACAAACACCTAGTCTTCGATCACGATTTTGAATTGAATAATTCTCAAATTCACTGTGATCTTACCGGGCACCGAACCTAGACCTGCGTGAAGCAAGCTCTAACCAACTAGGCCATAGCAAGCGACAATTTCTAAAAATTTAATCTTCTACCTTCCATTATTTTTTTGTATATTTCAATAAGAGTTTTGTGATAATCTAAGAAAGTTATCTATATATTTTATAATAAAGTAAACATATTTTATTATTTACTATGATAAAAATATGAGTTTTTAGAGGCGAATAGTAACTGTCGTTCTAAAATAATCACATATTAAATTTTCTAACTTTTAGATATCAGTATTATATGTATTTATTCATACTCAATACAAAACAGCATTTTTTAACTAGTTACATTAATGTAATATGTATCACGGGTGTAAGAGAAAGAGCCAACTAGTCCCTTATTACGCCCAAAACATAAAAGTGACTATGAACCTGGGTTTCTAAGCCAACCAGATGGATCTCACCTTCGTGAAAAGCCGCTGATCACCATCCATAAGATGTACTCGGCGAAGATACAGGACCATGAAAAAACCCAATATGAATCGTTTGGTAGTCATATGCTTCAAATAGAAAGCGGATATAGTATTTTTCTATTTTTATATAAAGTTTTGCTTGTCATGTATATCTTTATTATAAAAACATTGCTTACATAAAAGTATTTTTCAAATTTTTTGAATACATTTAAGACGTTTTACTATTTTTAATGCAATAAGTAAAACCGATTTTTAAGACTTTTTTCTTCATTTTATGACTTCTCAAGTACATTCTTTATAAGCCACTAACTGCACCGTTTCTTGGGTATTTTATTTATTATTTTCAAAGAAAACAGATCCCTGGAGAGTGAGAGGTTTTTTTTTTATGAAGTATTCATTGTTCTTTGTAAGCGAAGGAAAAACTTTAATCCTTCGTTATTTTCCATGCATTTTCTTTAAAGAGAAAAAATTAAGCCGCTGAAATAAAATTGCTGTTATACCTATACAAAATTAGTTGACAAAGAATTACCCACTTTTGCGAGTTTTATAAATACGCGACATGAAAAATTAATTGAATACATTTTTGAAATGTAAATTTTAAATTTTAAAAATAATTAAAACAATATTTGTTAAAATAGGTAATTCCAAAGCGCCAAATATTTTAATGTTGAAAGATTATACGGAATAAACTCTATGAGAATGTTTTTTTTCAGTCACCCGAGATCTACTCGAATAGAGTAAATCAATATCACAATCGAGACTTAGGTCTCAAATTTAAATAGAAAAAATCTTAATTTGACATTGCCTTACCGGAAACCCAATTCAGACACACCTAGACCACGGTTGGCGACATTTTAAAAATACGTATTGGTTAAGTTAAATTTTACACGTGTTACTTACATCGAAATAAAATATGTATGACAGTGAAAACAAAGTTTTTTAAAAAGAGTATTTTCTTAGTTGACTTTGTTGCAGCTTGATGCAGTTATATCTATTTTATTTATCTGGGGTACGGACAATTTACCAACCTTAATTCATCGCCAGAAATATACCATCAACAATTAAAAGCTAGAAGCTTACTACCGCATTAATTGATCGCATAAGCAATGAATAGCCTACAAATGATCGCTATCATATTTTACTGTCTGGATTCTAGAAGCAATTCGATGTTTTTGATGAAATTACATAAAGGCATGTTATATATATATTAAGCTGCTGCCTTAATCTAAGATAAGCATTTTTTGTAATTCTTAAAACTATGAGACAAAAAAAAACAATAAGTCTATAGAAATATGTCATCTAATAGTTAGATTACATATTTTGATAGTAACATGTATCAGAAAAATAGTAATTAATCTTTTATTTAAACAATAATTACCCATTCAATAATTTAAAAGGTTAGATAAATTTTCTTAAACTCTAACATGTATTTCCAGGCGATGAATTAATATCCTACCAATCATTTCCAGGGTATTAATCATTTATGAGATCAATTGACGCGGCGATAAACAGCTAGTGATTAACTTTCTGTGGTGAATTGCGGGTGGTATTTTTTTTCTAGATACGTTTATTTTTAATTTAACTTTAGGAAAAAATATTTTTAATTTAAAATCAACTTAACAAATTTTTTAATCCATCGATTGTGCTAGAAATTACGAAACAGTTATTGGAATAACAAAGTTATTAAATTTAATTATACGTGTATACATTTTAATTTCGAAATAGTCTTTTCTAGTCTCGTTTTATCCTAACTCACATTTTTTTTAAATTGCTGAGCGACTTAAAACTACCAGATCGAGTCAGTTGATCCTACGTTGAAATACTAATTTAATAGTCAATGTGCTCAACATTGAAAGCAGACATGATTGGCAAAAAATAATCAATGAAATTATTTTACTTAAGTGAGTGTTGGTGTTAAGCCATTACATTTTTAAAACAATATCGTTAATTTCGTCTATATATGAGCCCTATAGAGGTAAAGTGACCCAACTAGTAAAATGGTAAAACTTTTCTTTTAAGTACAATCACGTCTTTACTTGGTTTTTTGATGGATTGTTTGTTATTATTTAACGGAGATAACACTATTTTTATGTGTATTGACTGAAGTTACTTAACTTTTATGATACTTTAAAACGTGTTGAATATTACAACGCATCTAACAAATTATGTTATCATACGTCAATATTGATATTTATATTTAAATAAAATACATATTTCACGTGTACTTTTCATAAAGGTTTATATATGCATTGTGGAGCAGACAATTACCAAAACCAATATTTCTAAATAAAATGTCTATACATAGATTTCATTATAATATTATTATTTAATTAAATCTTAAGTTTGTTTCTGATAGTGTTGCTATAAATAAGTTTTAACTTCACATTAATAATATTATATGATAGTTACAGATGCGCCAATAGCCCAAGGCTTCTGTGATGTCGCCGTGCTAGTGGTGAATCCTAATCTGTTATTTATTACAGATAACCTTGCGGGCAAAATCTTAGCCCAATGGCGCTTCTCAACATTTTTTTCGTGCATTTTAATATTCTTTATCCAATTAATTATTTTCTTGAATACATTGCTCACGAGTTGATTTTTGAAAAAAAAATGGGTGATGCATATAAATATACTATACAGTAAGAATGTTTGTTTTTATAAAGAAGTATAATAATATTTGTAATTTAAAAAAATATCCAGAATGCTTTTTCGATATTGATTGAATTGGAATTTACTTTAGTAGAACTCCATTGTAATAAGGTAAAATGGTTCTACAAATATATTGCTTAAAATAGTTGATAGCTATTTCGGCGTTTGCCTTCACCAGAACTATAACTTTACTATAACTATAACAGTAATATTATACAATAAATTTCAATGGTATCTGTCATTCACTCAAAAAAAAAAACGCACCCATACACACCGTTCGCTCGTCCTGCGCATCTTTTTTATTAAATTATTTCGCTGTCAATTCAAGACAAAAATAAATTCTGTACAATAATAATTAGTGTAATGACCTTATTATATATTCCACTTGTTTATTACGAAATGTGAGACGTGTTTTGACTCTTCGAGAAGCATCATCAGACGTAGCATTGCAAGTTTAATAACATACTAAAAATTGACTATAATTCTTAAGTTATAAATTACAAAATAAAAGTCTGGAAGCAGGGTGCAAACTTTCATAGTACGAAATATAAACTAATGGAATGATGACTGATTAACACTTCCCTTACGGTGCCAAAAATACTTCTGATACGTTGCTGGCTCTTTAAAAACCAAGGGAAAAACATATTTTTAGAAATATACTTCCAGGTTTTGACCATCCATCAAAGGGCGGTAAGTGTTATAAAATGTTTTTTCACTTAGTTCTTTAAGGGCCAGCAACATATCAGAAGTAATAAGCACCGTAGGGGAAGCATTAATCATTGTTACAATTTCATTAAAAAATAAATTCTTTCTTGATAGGTTTATACCGTTAGTATTAATCAATATCAAGATATATGTATATCAAATCAACTCAACGCTAAATAAATTACATAAACAAATCCATTTTCTATAAGAATTCCAGCCCGTTTAACCTTTTCGTATTATTAATGAGAAAACAAGTTCGTTTAAAATATAGCATTAAAAAATTGTGTTAGTAAATTGTTTCCATAATTTTTCCCACGCAAAAGATACAAGTATGAATTTAAATGCCTGCCGTTTCCTACAAAATAATATAAAAAACATGCGGCATTTTGTTGATTTTAAACGGAAGTACTTTGTTATTCTCCTTCCGAAAAATATTTCCTGATTGAATTCATTAGCCCAGAAAACGGAAAAATCGCCCGAAGGTTCTGAATAATAATTGCATATTTTTTTCCCTTTCAAACGTGACGTTTATGCTTTCAGCATACACATAATATACTTTCTCGTGTACCAACTAGGGCTTATACAAAAACCGACTTTTGAAAAAAACCGGTTTTCGAATGTCAATATTGTTCGAAAACCAGTTTTATTAGGTTTTTGAAGTATTAAAAAAAATGGATAATTCAATTAAAATAGCGAGAAAAAGTTCATTTTTTTATGTTGTTTATATATTATACATAATAATACACGACAAGAAATTATTTGGTGTTACTCTTCAGAAAATATAATTTAAGAAAACACAAAGCGTCCACTGATCGTTTTGTAACAAAACTTTCTGATATCGAAAATACCCTTTCGCTGGGTAATGATGTGGGGCATATGGTAGTCATCAAATAAAATATCCAAATTTTCTGTCCTTGTATTTATAGAAAATTCGGCACAACCGTTTACGAAGTACCGGTTTTTGAATGTCACAAATTTAGTCAAAAAAACAGTTTTTGAAACCGACAAGCCCTAGTACCAACCAACTGGACATAGAGAAATGGAAAATAATTAGGTTATAACGGACGGAAGCTCTAAATGTCCGTTTATTTAAATATCAACGAATATAAGAGGGACTTTTAAGTTAATCAACTCGAAAGGAAATATTTTTTTACCAGCCAAGCAAAATATAGAGCTCAATTATTCACATTGACATTTTACCCATGAAAAGAATCGTCACCTTTTACATATTAAATTTGGACAAATTTACGCTTGCGTGACAATTTTTAATACACTAATTAAATCATGTTTAATAGAGCCGGAAAATGTTGTAATAATAAATTATTTTTTCTTTATAAGTGGGACACAATTTAAAGTACAAGCTGTTTGTGTTGCTACCATCAGTTATATGCATCACTGCCGCCTTACGTAATTAAATAACCATACAAAAAAACGATTTTTTTCCGCACGTTGTTGACTAATTACACCCATACCTCGCTTTACGGCCTAGATACGTTCCACGAAACTTGGCCGCAGAGCGAAAAGCCGTATAAAGAATCAATTATTCTAATACAAATTCATACAAATTCAATGGGATCGGTTCCAAATTTTTTAAATATGTAACATGGTTTATCATTCAAAATGCATTTTATATTTTTATTTCATTTAAATCAAAAATACATGAAAAAAAATGAAACAACTTCATGTTACATAAAATATGTGTATGTATACATACATATATATTTTTTAAATGACTTTAATCTAAAGACGATGAAGAAATGGTAACCTGTTGATCACTGTTCGATTTGGATTTTCGGAAAAATAAAGTAAAAGTGGTTTTAGCTTAAAATCACTTGCGGCATTTGCACCAAGCAGCAAAGTCAATCGTTCTTTAGACACCTTGTAACCAAGCGCAGATTTTTCGGTTTTTGAAATGTACGTGCAATCAGGCATTTGCTTTCAATAAAGTCCTACGTCTACGTTAAACACTTGTTCAGGTTTATAACCACCTCTTTCAATAATTCCCTTTAAAATGTTGGGATATTCCTTAGATGCGGCCTCGTCGGCGCTAGCTGCTTCACCTTTCATTTTCAAAGTATGCAAATTGAATCTATTTTAAAATTTTTCAAACCATCCTCGGCTTGCTTGGAATGTGACATCTTCAGCAGATTCATCGGTATCTCCATTCTTCAAATTACAATCGCATTGAAAGATCGACATCGAAAAAAAGTTTTTTTTTGCCGTTATAGCGAAACATTTTAGGCCGAAAATCGAAAACGTGCCTTAATTGAAGAGGGCCGTTATAGCGAAATGCCGTATAAAGAGCGGCCGTATAGCGAGGTATGGGTGTACAGATAAATATTTTAAACATGCCTTTCCAAAAAAAAGAAAGATAGAATGAATAAAAGATAACCTAACTTGCTTAACCATCCAGTAAAATTGATATTGGACAATTTAAAGTAATATTTTTACTTTTTGGTAAACGTGATAAGCATTGGCTTAAATCAGTGAATGAGAATGGTTTTATTGATGTTGACTGAAGCTAGCTTATCGCTGAGCACCCACCGACATCGCTTTGATTAAATAAATTAATTTGCTGAAGTCATTACATTGTAATGAATTTTTGTTTTAACTAAAACATAAGTAATATAAATTGGGAAATTTAATATATTAAACTCCTTTATCTATAATATGGGCCCATTAGAGGTAAAGTGAGCCAAGAGGTATTTTAGAAAAAAAAGTTCTACACATCTTAAATTATCGTAAATCTGAATTAAAGTCAGTTAAAACACATTGAAAATAAATATCTGTAAAATAAGAATATGCAATCCACCAAAAGACCAAGTAAATACATGATTGTACCTAAAAGTCCAAGAAAAATGTTGTACCATTTTACTAGTTGGCTTAGCTCACTTCACCTCTTGAGGGCTCATGTAATAAAAAATAAATAACTCGAGTTCTACTTTTATTCGTGTGCTCCAACTTCAGCACTGGTTTCGTTCAGCGATTGAGAATCTTTCAATGATATTTTAATAATCAAAACTCTTAAAACGAAGTGTTGACCTTATAAAATTATGAAAAGATTAAGAAAGTTAAAAAAGTTTTACAGTTAGAAAAATGATATCTTTTTGTAGAACTGAGTATTTCAGGTACTGTATCCAAAAGGTCCAAAATCGTAGACATACATACATACGTTGTTGTCGGTCACAGTTTACTCGGGCGTTCTACGAACAATTTATTAGCCGATTTTTAATTAACGTATGGCATTGCGCTCACGTGCATAGATTCCTTTGATGTTAGCACCCCTTTCATACAACCCGACCTTTGAAACAGGGTAACGAGAGCGATTCCCAAGGTTATATACCCTTTTCAGTCTTAGCCTTTATTTTATATTTTTGCTCTCGGGAAGGTAAGGATTGAATATCAAACAGTTTTCGTAAAAAAATAGGATTTCTAATAGAAGTTTATATGCTCTTAATTGAACGTGAGTACAGGTTTGGTTCGATGATTTTTGTGCTTGTGTGCAATTGTGATTTCAAGAATAAAATAAAAATGAATGTAATTTAATAATCAAAATAAATTTCAATCGTGGTTTCGGAATACGCCGAAAATCGAGATCAAAATGAGTGGATAGTGCTAAAATCTTCATGCGGTGCCTGTGAGTCTGTCTACGCCAGTGCTTCCCAGATTGGGGGTCACGAAATTTCGGGGGCTGTGGAATGAAAAAGGGTTGGGAAGCATTGGTCTACGCCGCATCTTTTGCACACGCTACGAGCCGACTGTGCTGAATAATGAGAGAAGAATAAACCGATAGCCGATTTTTAGTTCATTGTTAAAATAGCCGTATAACCATAATATGTAGGTATCAGAGGTCTGCACGAGCCTGGGCACGGCCCGCGTGCTCTTACCCGGCCCTTGGAATTTTGGATATAATCTGGGAAAAAATATCGCAAATCGAGAATTTCAAATTCCGCGGAGAGCTAAAAAAAAAAAAAAGGACTTTCGGAGAAAATCTGGGAAAATGTATAGCAAATCGAGGATTTTAAATTCCTCGGAGAGCTAAAAAAAAGGACTTTCGGAGATAATCTGGGAAAAAGTATAGCAAATCGAGGATTTCAAATTCCTCGGTGAGCTAAAAAAAAGGACTTTCGGAGATAATCTGGGAAAAAGTATAGCAAATCGAGGATTTCAAATTCCTCGGCGAGCTAAAATAAGGAGTTTCGGGCTTCGGGTCGGGTTCGGGTAACAAATGCAGTATTAGACTCGGGCCCGGGCCGGGTCGGGCGTGAGTTTTTCGTGCTCGGACCGGGTAATTTTGTAAAATTTTGGCCCGTGCGGAACTCTAGTAGGTATCTTCCATCAGTTGCAAAGTAGGGAAGTGGCCAGTAATAGGCACCTGGCCAAAAACCGCCGTATTAACCCCCTCTCGATATTATTCGAGTGCGATTTCAAAGCATACAGCGCTTGGCCGGGCGCATGCCTGCCCGCTCTCCCATACGGTGCTTTGCGATGATACAACTTCGTTAGCCATTTCAAAGGAAGCGATCATTGGTCTAAATATAAAACACACTCTGCAACGCTTGTCAAAGGCTTTTTACCAAATGAATGGGCTCCAATTTTGCGAATCTAAGCGGAGGAATATGGAAGCAGAACTCCACAACGATAATATGCTAATGCGGCATGTTAGTGAAGTGTTTCGCTGTTGCCATTTGTTATAGATTATAATTAGATATGCAGCAGGGTTGGCAGTCGACATTTTACGACATCATTTTACTGGGATTCGGCTTGAAGCAAACATTATTTTCCGCTGCTGTATAAAAACCAGGGCTGTGGAGTCGGAATTGGAGTCGCGGAGTCGCGGTATTTTGACCGGAGTCGGAGTCGTGAAAAATGAGCGGCTCGATTTTTTTTTTGAAAAATATTTTTAATGAAGTGTATTCAATCAAAATAATACAAAGTGTTGACATTTCATGCTTGGCCGACTACAGATGATCTGATGGTGTACATATACATATATAAGTTAAAATGAAAAATTTGAAAAATTTCCTCGGAGTCGGAGTCGTTAATTATTTTAATGCTGGAGTCGGAGTCGTCTTTTTTTACACGACTCCACAGCCCTGATAAAATCAGCCGAACTTGTTTACCATGAGGGAGATGGTACTGGTTGAATTTACTCGATTTAAACATTACTCTTTTCATCAGAGAATAGGTATAAGTAGGTATAGTGGTAATAAGTGGTAGTGGAGCGTGTGACTATAAACCAGTGGTTCCCAAAGTGATTCCTACAGACCCCCAGGGGTCCCTGAGACCGCTCAGAGGGTCCGTGGTCGGTCAAAATTAATTTGGGGTTGTTATTTCACTTGGGGGTCCGTGGTCAAATTTTTCTCCATGAAGGGGTCCGTGAGCATAATAAGTTTGAGAATCACTGCTATAAACCATACCGTTTCAATATATATATATATATATTGAGCCGCCTGTGTGGTCGAGTGGTCAACATCGTTGGCTACCGCTACGGAGGGCACGGGTTCGAATCCCGGTACGGGCAGTTTTATAAATTGATTTTTCAATCGATTTATGAATTTCTGTTCAAAGGCATGGATGTATGTGATGTCTTGAATTCCCCCCTCCCACCCATCCTATCATATGAACGGGGCGTATGGAGAGCGATTAGCTAACCACTAGTCCTGTCTTTGCCCTTTCCTTCCATGGAAAATATATATATATATATATATAATATATATAAATCAGACTTCCATCTTACCTATTTTGCGGTCTAGAATCATAATCCACAGTACGATACTTTCAAATAAAAATGTATTCTAAACATATCAATTTCTGCGATATTTTGACGTCATCCCAACGAATTGTATATTTACTTCAAAGAGAAGGATTGAGATCATTAGATACATCGTTTATCGAAACTTTTTGATAACTAATAAAGCAATATTCCAATCCCATTGCGAAATGAGATTGATTGGACGAAAGGCTTATAGCGTTACAAATTAGCCTCGGCAATTAAAATTTCTAGTTTAATCTGTTTTGGTATCGACATGTCTGTAAGTCAAATTTTTCAATTATTTTACAATAAGGCGGGAGTTATCGTTTTCATTTTAAATATTCGCCCAAATATATGGTGATATTTTAACTGTACAATTATTTTGCTTCATAAAACTTAAATTAACTGTACTGTAAGAATATCATTATTTAAATTCCGTAATTCTATTTTATACTCACGATAAGTTTTATACCATCAGCCCTTAGAATTGGGGATTACGTCAATGGCTTTTTATAGCTCTTTGTGAAAATTAAATTTAGTAATGTTTTTTTTAATAATTATTATTAGGTACCCATATCTAATAATAATTTATTATATCAACACACAAAATATAAATATACAACGGTAATTTAACTATGTAAAGGTCAGACAGTTAAGCCACAGTGCCTTTATATCAGTATAGAGATTGACTAAGAACTTTAGTCTTAAATAATAAAAAAATCCCTTTTTTTTCTTGAATTTTGATGATGTTTTTTAACAGTTTTATTTTTTTTCCTCTTCTTTCCCTGATTGATAATTTTCAATTTTACTTTTTGATGTGAATTACGGGACATCTTCCGAACGGTCGTCATCACATGATGTCGTCATAGAAACTCAAACTCCGTTGACGACCCTTAGCAACCAAAAATATTATAAAATAAATGCCACAAATAATTCGCACCTATTTCGAATGGCAGAAATATCTATATATATAAAACAAAGTGGGGTTATTTACACCACGTATATCTCGAGAATTAGACCACGGTTTTCAATGATCTTTGCTTTATTAAATTTGTATGGGCCTAGAATAGCAGAATAAGCATTAAAACATCGGAAAAATATCACGAAAAAGAAATTATAAAGAAAATAAATATCTCAGTACAATACGTTTTTTTAAATTTTTCGAATCGAACGCGGAACATGACGTATGCAGTTTATGCTTAATACACTAGGTGGCGTTGGTTGTAAAATTCATTTGTTTCATACTTTGAATTAGAGATGTACCGACGAACTTGGACGAACGTGTCAGAATTTCGAAACTAAATCTTCAATATCCATTTAAAAAAAAAACTTTTAGGAATTTATGTTTCATGTTCATCACCGTCGCTAAAATATATACTGAAATGTGAAAAGACAAATGAAAGTACATAAAATCAGAAAGTATGTAAAAAAAAATCAGTATACTTTTCATGTATATTATATTGTTATTGAATACTATCAAATCATTATTTTATTTTTGATCCCCATCTACAGTCAATCCTGTTTTTATGCAATTTCAAAGTAATGCGGTTTTTTAGAAATGCATTTTTTTAAATGTACCATATTTTACGATATATAAAAATGTTAAATATTACATTGAGAGCATATATCGTTGTATTTTGGATAGAATAGAGAGAATCATAAACACAACCGACATTTGAAAAAAAATACGATTTCGGACTGTTTAAATCATGTTGCACCTGCCATCGCTGAATTAAGGCCACCTACTTAAGTGTGTTACAGTCGATAAAACCATTGAAACATCGGTAATATCAGCTGAAATGATTACTTTAGCACACGAGCTTGGTGAAGAAAGGCTTGATACCTTTAGCGAAAATTATATCGACGAATTACTTACAGGTAAAGCTATAAGTGACAAAGATGTCAATAATTTAAATTTAATTATTGACAAAAAACCAGAATACAATGACGAACTGAAAGAAATTCTGCGATCATTCACTGCGAAAATAATTGAAAAAGGTCTCCGACTTTTCAGTAAATTAGAAGATCATTTCTTTCTAAATGATTCAAATTCTGATCGCGCATTCAAGTTTCAACGATAACTTAAAAAAAAATATATATGGGTATAACCAGTGCTTTTTTTTGTTGGTGCCGGAACGCATTATTATATATTCGAATATCATTTTGATAGAATTAATGACGGCTTTTCATATAATGCTTAGAAAATAAAACAAAATATACATATTTAAAAATAGAAAAAATAAAATTAAACATTTATTAAAATTTCGAGAAAAAAAGGTGCCGGAACGCCGTTCCGCCGCGTTACAGGGTAAAAAAATCCCTGGGTATAACAAACTGCATAACCAATTAATTATCGAAAAAGAAAATCTGAACAAACTCTGATCACTAATTTTATTGTTAGAAAACGACCATACTATGTGTGGAACATTAAACAAAAAAAATATATTTTTTTCTAATGTAAGATAATCTCATAAATATAATATTGAAGATTTGGAAAATGTTGCGTTTTTTGTTATATTGAGAATTTATATCATTTCGTAATATAAAAATATGAAAATTTAGAATGAACTTTCGTAAAATTATAAAAAAGTATTATTTTAATAATTTTGAAAAGATCCCTGTCACTATGTTGGTGACATGCATTGAGAACAAATTTATCCTAGACCAACACATTCCTTAGCAACGGCCTTTGTTTGACAGTTACTGTCAAACAAAGTAGTCGTTTGTCAACATTGTGAAGATGTAATTTTATTATTTAAAATACAGTGAAATAAAGAGGTACTAGCTATGCCAAGTACTTCTAAACCAATTCGTAAGAGTGCTTGGAATGGTTTTCTAAGAGTCTTTCAGTTCTGTGAATATGAAAAATCTGAAAAAAAAACCAATAATTCCCTTCGGGTCGACATCATTGAATCACTTCGAACTGTCAATGGCGTAGTATGCCCAACATTTTGTGCTGCATGTCAATAGCTCAATTTGCTTAAAAACTATACTCATTGGGACATGACAATCGCTGAAGCAATTGTTTCTGCATCTCCAAGTCAGATACGCACATTATTTGCTATCATTATTTTGATATGCTTCCCATTGAATCTACGAGAACTGTGGAACAAGTACAAGAATGACATGTCCGAAGACACTTTACACCGAATTCGCGTCAGTTCAGGGAATCCCGATCTCGAGGTGAATGAGGAGATACATAACCAGGCGTTGCTTTTGATCGAAGATATGTGTTACCTCATGCGCTGCATGATGCGTCGCCAGATCAAAGAATGAACGACGCTTTCAATCGAGAATCGGAACGTAAACGTGAATATGATCGAGATGCATTGAACCAATCACTTCGAACGAATGTACCTTTGTTGAACCCCCAACAGAAAGTGTACGATACTTTAATGAAGGCAATTGATGAGGGAAATGGTGGTTTATTTTTCCTCCGCATTGGAAGCACTCAACTGAACTATGAAAGATCAGCGCAATGACTCAAAATGTTTTGGAGGCGCAATGATTCTACTATCTGGCGATTTTCGCCAAATACTACCAGTCATTTCAAGATCGACCGATGCCGATGAAATAAACGCTTGCCTTAAAACATCGACTCTGTAGCGCTATGTGAAGAAACTTCAGCTAACGACAAACATGCGAGTTGTATTTCTAAACGACCATCTGCCGCAGATTTCTCCAAGCATTTGCTGACTATCTGTAACGGCCGTGTTCCTGTTGACGAATCGAACGGATTGATTTCGATTCCACCGAATTTTTGCAATTTCGTCTCAACGAAGGACGGCTTCATCAACAAAATGTTCCCAAACATCTAATCACAAAAATCGCAATTGGTCGAGTGAACGAGCAATTCTTGGGGCTAAGAAAAAACATATGGATCATTTAAACTTCACAATTCAAAATCAAATCGTTGATCTACTGCATTACTTTAAATCTATCGACTGTACCACGTGAATAACATCAATGTAATTTAAATACTTTTCATTTTGAATTTTGAACAATTATTGAACTTAATTCATTTTGAGTATTCTTTCAACTGAATTTAATTCAGCCAACACAACATTTATTGATTCTGAGGCGGTACGAAGTTCGTCGGGCCAGCTAGTA
>CM062831.1:8268560-8462069 GCA_031772345.1 Himalopsyche anomala
AGCCAACACAACATTTATTGATTCTGAGGCGGTACGAAGTTCGTCGGGCCAGCTAGTATTTATATAAAAAACAAATTAAGTGAAAGGCTTTTTGCAGAGATTGAAAAATGAAAAACATTTTTAAAAGTCGTAGAAGAGTATTTCGAAGATTGTGCCACGGGCCAAATTTTCATGTATGGGTGTATTTTTTTCCCGTTTACTTAAACGTTATTTTGTTTTCTAGGAAGAATATTCGAGGGAGTCATGTACATAAAATTTGGTTTCGTCTCTCTCGAAGTTTCTAATAATGTATTTGAAATATTTTTTATGTTATAGTAAATAACTTCACTTCAATCTTAATCTTTGATTAGGCCTGCAACCAGCTGACTTTCTTCAGTGACATGCATTGATGGCCTCTGTAGTTTTGTGGTAAGAGTTATGTTCCAGCGATAAAACGGATCTGAGTCCTGGCATGGTTAATATTAAATGCAGTGTTTTTAAATAGTAATTTCAGGTTTCAGGTCTTAAGTGTCATTGAAAAAAAATGATTTTAACATTTCAAATATTTTACGCTTTGGCTGTTAGATTTAATGCATTTTTTTTCTATTTCACAACCTGAGAACAACAACGTTTAATAATTTAAAATTCCGACTGAAGGTGCTTGGTGGAATTTCTATATTAAATTTTAACCGTTTGGAGCTTTGTCACTAACGAAACGGGTTTCGCCTTTCGGCATCTACAGGCGTTCAAGTGCACAAATGAACTTGAACTGACGCCATCCGTGTACTTGAACGTAGCTTAAGTGACAAAACTTGTGAGAATTTACATAATTTTAACGATTCAAATTTAAATAGGTTTTAGGTGAAAGATTCAGGTGAAACAAAAGTAAAAATGAGACAGTCTTCCAAGTATAATGGTATTCATTGATATTTTTGTTTCGTCAAAAATCTACACATAGAACCTTGTAGTTCTCAAGTCGCCATTTGGCTTTAAATATACATATTTTACATCTGTCTGGTATACCTTTGTAAAGTACTCCACAGTTGACCAGGACACCAACTCCTGTAATTGGATGACGAGGTAAGCACCTTTTTGTTACTCTGGAGGCGTTCACCGAATTTTATACACCAGCATTGAAAATAAAATTTTATCACAATGATTTATTTATGATAATAATAGTTTACAAGCATTCTAAATATCCATCGTATAGGCTTTTTAATAACTTAATTATGAAACCATTTTTAAATCACAGTTTTTTTCGTAAACAAGTAATCAATTTCAAATACCGTATATGTACAGCATATATCAGGTTCCAGAAAAAACACCTCACGCAACTCATTTAGCAATTATTCTTTGGTAAAGCATTGTTAAAGGGGTCAATTGAATAAAGATAATGAGATTATCCCCTTTTATAGCATTGTATGGATAAACGAAACGGGTTGTGCATAATTGAGAGCTTTGGTTAATTGAAAAGTTCAAATCGATGAATTTTCTTGCCAAATAAATAGCTGAAGCTTTCAAAATATGTTATAAACAAATGTATATTTATTTGCATATATATAAAATAAATTATAGCTATCAACCATATTACATGGAATCATATTTGTAAAATTAAAATACTTTGATATTTTTTCATCTTATTGTAAAGAAAATAGAATTTTGTGTACTAAATAGAGCTGTCGATGACTTTTTTAATGTTAATGAAATTTAAATGACTGAGCTAACACTTTCTTTTTATATCTTGCAATGTATGTTTAGTTAAAGATAATATTCCTTATTTTCTCTCATCGTCTGTAGATTGCGCTGTAAGACCGATCTCATTTAGAAGAGAACGAATACTTACAAATCACCTAAAATTATGTTTAAAACACTGGTTTGGTTTACGGTGTTGTTGGTTGAAATCAAAAACCATTCACAAATTTTTGCCATGATGTTGTTGACGATGACGTTATAGCAATGATGATGTTAACGTGATTTTCCATTATAAAATTAAGTGGTTATATAATATTTAAAATCCATAATTTTTGATAGCATAAATACTAAATTTCAAGTATTTAAGATCGAATAAACCTTAAATGTTTCATTTTAACTGATATAATAAATAGTCAGTGGGTTGCTACTAGCAATTTAATATTGAATTTGGCCTATTCAAATACAGAAGATTAAGAGAAGGGTACGAATTCAAAGACAGACTTTACAAAATTAATTGAAAATTTTGCATATTACAAACTGTTTGGTTGATAATAAAATTAAGATAACATACCAAAAATATTCCGAGAGCAGCTGAGAAGTAGAGTCCGTTATTCTGAAACAATCAAAACTAAATATGAATAATCTGAATCACCATCCAGTGCGTAATTGGATCAAATGATATTAAAAATGAAAAACAAAATAAGAAAAATAAGTTTCATTCATGATAGCTTTTACTGTATATATAGATGACTAGTAAATAAACTAAACATATTTTTAAAATATCAATTGTTTAACCTTTTTTACGTATGTTAATTGGTAAATAATGATACAGCGAGCTAGAAAGTGTAGTAAATTAGTCGCAATCTCAATTGCATTTAAATTTTCAAATTATGCTATTATGTGTCATTCATACATGTCACTTGTGGGACGCAGCTATCACAGCATACGCTGAACGCACATGTCTGCTTCGCACAAGCCAATTCTGTCCTGCGTCGCCTGCGTCTTAGCATACGCTTAGCCTGATATTTGTATGTATGTATATAGATGTGGAATATAGTAAATGAAAAATAAACAAAAACAAATGGCACATTAATTATAAGGTAATAATTGTTTTTCTTTGAAGTCTGAAATCATCAAAATTTATTTTTATGCCGTTAGAAGAGAATGGTTGGTAATGCCTGATTTATACACTTATTTCTCATTTAAACCAACCGAGTATGCGGCCGAGAGAGTGAACTCGGTCGAATAATAAACAATATGAACGCTACGCGTGGAATTTGGCCAAGCGATCAGACGAGTGATTCGAGTGAGTAAGTGAATAGGAAACGTTTCTATTTCCCCCAACCATCAAAAGTTAATACAAAACGGTGTTGTGTATTTCAGAACTTTTAAAATAAGTGTTTTGATTTTCATGCACAAGAGAATAGACCCATATCAATGAAAAAAAGAATTGATCAATTTATCCCGACGAAACTTAAAAATATTAATATTTTGCTTAAAATAACGAAAGCATGGCGTATTTTTCAGGGAAAGCGACGATAAATCAAAATTATTGCATCAAAAGCTAGAAAAGTTTATTGAATTTGAAGTATGAAGTATAAACACTCGTTATTTATATTGCTTAGCCATTTTTTAATTATTATCCTACCAATGGATTTTACCGACCATATAATGATATTATATTTCCATTAATCATCTTTGTTTGTCAAAAGCTTGATAAATACCCATTCAAGCACGTTTTATGATCGTTATGATGAATTTAGTCTCTCGTTATTATAAGGCTAGCCTATTAATTATAAGTCTAGCAGAATTTCCATCACATTCTTTGATGGGATATTCGTACAGTGACAATTAAACTTTTTGCAGTAGATTTCTGAAGTATTATATATTCGATGGTGTCGGCGGTAAATTTGTAAAAGCTTATTTTGGGTATAAAATTAATTTTGATAAATTACTCCACTTGTTGTATTATTCTGAAACAGAATACCGCAAGACTTACGAATAAACTATAAATTGGTTCTAATTTTTAATTATATATTACAAAATGAAGGTCGGGGTTGTTCCTTTTTCTACTCGATGCTGGAAGAGAGTAAGATAAAAAAAAATGATATTACTAACATCAAATCGACTATTACTATGACTTTATAAGGGACGGTAAATCCCAAAAGAAATAGTTTGTATAATGATGGGCTGCCTGTCTCATTTGAAATGTCAGTAACTGACGTTTTGTTTCTTTCAAGTAATAGCTAATTATTTCAGGATATAGTATTCCAAAATTATATTTTTATTGAAAATGTAATAATTTTCTTATAAATGATTCGCAAACTCTAAAAAAATATTACTTTTTAGACATTTTACATATTTAATCCTTACATTGAAGTTAGCTGTCTGTTCTAGATAAGAAGCTGGACAATCTTGACATGTATGCGATAGACACCGCTCTGAGAAAATGATTCTATCTTATCTCTACTATTAAATACAAGTTTTCCCAAATTGTTAAAAAGTCGAGTAACAAAAATATTAAATTATGTTTTGCTACAATTTTTTCATTGTACGACTTAAATTACTGTTGTCGGTCACGGACGCTGAGTGGAATACACCTAATTACACGATCAGTTTTTCTATCACAAGCAAAGTTATGATTATAACTTTTCACCTTGTTCGTTGCTGAAAACTATCATAGGTTTGAAATCAACAATTAGTTATTTTATAGCGTTTTAATTAGTAAATAAAATAAAGTAAAAATAACACTGTATTTTAGTACTACATTTCTTTATCCACTTGGAAGCTAATTAGACTCCACGTCCTCGTCAGAACCACATTGAAACTTAATTTAACTCGGCTCTTAATACTGACTTAGACGTTTAAAACAAAACATCTTCTCAACTATTCTAGCATTCTAACTTTTATTGAAAAAAAATAGTGTTAATTGTAACAAATTTATTTTGTCTTTTTTTCTAAAATGTACATATTTGACTTAACACTAAATTGATTTATATTTAAACGATTATGTTTAATAAACAAAAAGATCTTTTCTAAGACAGTATACATAACTTAACACAATTGTGTTTACACATAGTTGTAACCATGGCGTAAAAATAACATTGTAATCAATTCCATTGAAAAATACAGTATTATTTTGCCCTTATGATTCTTACGATTCTTAAAAAGTGAGGTTAAGTGACTTACTTGCAACAACTAATTTTGTATGAATGATTAATTAGTTTTATTTTGAAAGTATAGTTTGATTATTGTTTATGTCTTTACTCGGAGCAAAGCCGAAGTCATTGGAAATTAATTATTTTGATAAAAACTCTTTAATTATAAGTAAAAGATAACCAACGAAAGAAGTGATTAGACATTTTAGCGATGATATTAATATCTAAAAAAAATATGAACTATCCGCCTGAGAATGTACTAGGTCAGGGGTCGGCAACCCGCGGCTCGCGAGCCGCATGCGGCTCTTTTTATGTAAAGTTGCGGCTCTCCAGTTCCATATGAAAAATAAAATATTTACCCTTTAAAATTATTTAAAAATTTAAAAATTTACCCTTAAAAAAAGAAAATATATTTTTATATGCCTAATTTCTCAATAGTTTCAAATCGCTACGCTTAACATGTCCGTTGATTACATTTCCCTCCCAAACAGCCACCGTCGCCAGTAGGCCCAGGGATTTCAGTTGTGGCTATAAATCAATAACTTCTTTATTTTTAATGGTATCGAATTGACATAAACGGTATATCATTCTTGAATATAGGTAATATTTTATTTAAATAATAATAAAAAATTGGGGTTCCAGGAATAAATCATAATACTGCTCTAAAGTATACATACATATTTATACATATGTACATATAAGTAAATACTATAATATTGAAACGAAAAATTTTAGTGGCTCTTTAAAAACTGGAAATTTTTGTAAATTGTAACTTTTGGCTTTTCCGATTTAATAGGTTGCCGACCCCTGTACTAGGTTGTTATGACGAAGGTTTTTTTTTTGTAAATCGTGATTAATAAAAGCAAATGGGTATGCATTATACAGGCGTGGCAGGAATTGACCTGATTTAGAAATTGCACACGACGAGACTGCAGTAAATAATGATTACTAGCCGCTCAGGGTGTAAAATATTATAAAAAATATGTTTTGTTATTTTCTTCATACTTTCACACAACACTGAAATAATCCTGACTTTCCTAATACACAAGTGGTTTGTTATGAATTCAGTGCGGGGAAAAATGCCTGTGTGGTCGAGTAGTCAACGTCGTTGGCTACCGCTACGGAGGTCACGGGTTCGAATCCCAGTACGGGCAGTTCTATAAATTGAATTTTTAATCGATTAATGTATTTCTGTTCAAAGGCATGGATGTATGCGATGTCTTGAATTCAACCCTCCCACCCATCCTATCCTATGAATGAGGCGTATCGAGAGCGATTAGTTAATCACTAGTCCTGTCCTAGCCCTTTCCTTCTATTCCTACTCTTGTTGGAAAAAGAGAGGTTGAGCAACTGAGTAACAAGCAGTTCTCGTAGAAACACTTCTGTTGAAATAAACTCCATTAGGAGTCCATATGCTCCACATTGGGAGCGGACATGGTAAAAAAATATATATACATAACCCAAGCTGTCAGAGGTCTTTTAATGGTCTACAATAAAAAAATATTCTATGCTTTGTAAATAAAATAATATGATATTACAAAGATGTCAAGGCCAAACCATAGCTCGATAGTTTTATTACTATAAATTTAATGTATCGATTATAGTTTAAGCTGAACGTTCAAGATTATTCAAGATTATTGGGTTAAGTATGGTTGGCCCAAAAAAGGTCAAAATATTTATTTCGGGTAAAGTAATTTTCTGTAGCAGAAAAAATATTTTGAAACGTGGAAATTGGTGACCGTGAAGTCTTTAGATGAAAGATATTACAAAAGTTTAAAATAAACTATAGTTAAATGTACACATACATATTTATATTTAGTATATAATGTATTTGAGAATTGTATATATTATAAAATCGCGTCCTAAATAGTATTTAAAATTTGAGCATAATTTTAAGGTAGTGGTGAGATTTCTTTTGTAGTCTAGATTACATAATATTTATACAAAATTATACAAATATAGTCTTGCATATAATCAAAAGGTATTACTCTTTTTTTCATAATTCAACTATGTAGCTAAAATTGATAAAAGTAATTCGATGATTTTTTTGAAACACTAATTAAACAAATTATTACTTTTGCAATCGAAGAATATCTTTTCAATTTGTAATGTCGTAAAATTATTTGAACAAACTCAAATAAGGTTAATAATATTCTATTATTTATAAGATTTTGCTTACTGCATGGCGTCCAAGAAAAAGTCGGCTGGGTTTTTATTTAAATTATTATTAATTACTATCAATATTCATCACAAGTGAAAAAGTAGCACTTCTTTAAGATGCGAAATATAACTATTAACTACACCATGAAAAATATTATTCGCCGATTTTTTATTTGTTCTTTCTAACCGTTTCATATTTTTTATTTAAAAATGTAAGCTTAGACGCCGATAGTGATCTTTGGCAGAGGTACATCTTGAGTCAACTTGAATGTGAAATATTGAAATAACAAAAATTTGAACTTTTTTCTGAATTAAAAATTTATACATTTTTTTTATGTTGTTGTCCGTAAAAATTGTTGTTTTTTTTTCGTTTCAAAATAAGGTTTTTCAATAATTTTAATCACTTTCATGGATATTTATTTTAATCAACAATTTTACTTTATAAACATTTCCGAATGGGGTTACAAAAAAAGCTTTCATATGAAATTATATCAATCAAAAAAAATCTTGCGGTACTAAATTTATAAATATTTTTACCTTATTAAAACGGTTTTTATCTTGAGTTAAATTATTTTTGTATAATTGTTTCGTATCACATAAAATATGAGTGTTTTTTACGGCTCTGAATATGTAATCAATGCAGCTCTAATTGAAGTGATGTTGTGGACTATTTTTTAGCTACGTCGCTCTTGAGTGGCGCCCACAGGCGAGGCATCAGTGGCGTTATTATAATACGTCGTGGATGTGATCCAAATTAAACTGGGTGCTCGTTACGATGGGCATCAATTATCGAGGTGAAGGAATTACCATACTGAGGCGCCACCTTCCAACCAGACAGCTTCTCGGCGCCGTTTTATCGCATGGTAACGACTTTTCATGCACGGATTAGATGAAATATTAAATTTAGACATGCAAATGTTGCGAAAGTAGATTTTTTCACCACTTTCAGTGAGATTAGTGGTTGGTTGTTGTTTTTTTACCATTCTAACTCCCAATGAGGGGCATATGAACTTCTAATAGAGTTTATTTTAAAGATTTTTTTTAAGACAACCGTTTGCTACTAAATAGCTCAACCTCTCATTTTTTCCAAAGAGAATATGAATAAAAGAATAAGCCTAGGACACGACTAGTGGTTAGCTAATCACTCTCTAAATAAGGAATTAGAGAGATCACATACATCCATGCCTTCGAACAGAAATTTATAAAACATTTTCATCATTAACAAAGTTTATTTATCTTCAAGGTGTCATTAAAATATAAATTGTTGATAATTTAATTCACTCTTTATATATATATTTTTTTTTTCATAATCATAGACTAATATTGTTTTGTCTACCTCCACATTAGCTTTGCATAATATTGCATACATAACATCGTTTATTTTAAGAACAGTTAACATTTTTTTTAGTTGAAAATTAAGACAATAAGCACAGTGCTGTAAATTTAATTATTATATTAAAATTATTGCGGAATTAGTACAAAAAATATTATACCCTATATTCTATAATATTGATTGTCACCTTGACCTTAATACAAAAGTTATTATTGGTTTGATTGAATAAACCGTAAATTTTTAATGTTTTCAACTGTGGAAAATGCTGCACGTGATGTTTATGATCATTGGAAATTTTCCTAGAAGGTAAAATAAATTTGACAATACGAAAAACTTCGCTCTAAATATTATACGTTTCTGCAAGTTAAATAAAGGCTCTGATCTTTTTTATCATTTTTAATTTTTATAAATCTAATAAGTTGGCGTTGAATGCTTTTTCTCAATTTATTTTCTCAAACAATTAATTATTGAAATGTGAATTCTCTGTTTACTACGGTTTGGAAATTGTTAAATAAATACTTTCAAAGATAAGCTTTATTTTAATCATAACTTTATGCGTTTTAGCTAACAGCACAAACCACATTTGATAACTGGATTCAGAGAATTCAATTTATTATTTGTCTTTGAATTACGATGGCCTCACAAAGTTTTAAAGTTTTGATTAAAGTGCGGTTCTGATTTTCGCAACCCTGCGGTTAAATATCGAGCTTATATTTTAGAGTCAGTTTTATCAAGTCGGTTGACATGAACTTTTCATAGTTTCTATAAAGCAATGGCCTTAAATTGGATCTATTTATAGTTTTTTCTAAGCGAGTTGAAAGACGTTCTCAATTAACAAGTGAAGCATTAAATGGATGCAGATTTACTATAAATATTCTGAATATTTAAAATTGAGTCGCTACCAATTCTGAAATAAATTTCCTTTGTCTATCTACTCATTGTGTAATTAAATATTCTTTCTGAAATATTGAAACAAGTTTGATTGTAAACAACCAAAATATTGATTTTGATTGTGCTTCCTCAACTCATTATTAAAATATGTCAAACAAAATGGGTAGCTTAAATTTCATATTACCAGATTCAAAATGATTCAAAATGGTTTGAGATAGAAATGTATACATATTTATTATTTTCTCGTCAAGATTTTGTGTTAATTTAACTTTTCTTGTTGCCTACTAACTTTTAACAAATATTTATAGAATTTGAATTTTCATATGTTTTGTCACTAACGTGCCGAATTTTGCCATTTGGCATCTTCAGGCGTTCAAGTGTTCGGATGAACTTGGACGGGTCATTAGTAAAGTTTTTTGATATTGAAAATCTATCAAGTACTAACAGTCAAAATCCTAAATTATACCAATAGTATTAGTACAGCAAGATTCACTTAACTATACAGTAAATAAGTATTAAAATATAGTGTTGTTAAAATTTAAGTTCATCAGTGGTCTTGCTTGCCTAGAGACGCCGAAAAGCGACAGCCGGGTCGTTTAGTGACAAAATGTATGTAAATGTACAGTCTTTGATAGATTTGAATTTGATATAGGTGAAGGTGTTAATAATTTTTAATGAACAATTTTTCAGTATATTCGGTAAAATAATAAAAAATATCATTACTCATTAAAAATGTTGAAAATAAAAACTGAAATATAATAAATATTTTAAAATTAAGTCAGAAAAAAGGTACTTAGTGTTTTTTACATTCAAAAATGGTTTAAAGAAGATTTTTTTGAAAAACTTATGTTACTAAACGAAATTTATTTAAATCAGCCGTTTTCGCTTATGAATTAGAAGAGGACTCTCGACTGTCGCCTTGAAAGTTTGATAATTTAACTTTCCCTGGACTAACACATAAATAATATTATTTTTTTAAACATTTTTTAAGTGAACCAGAATATATTTTCCATCCACGTTTTATCGGTCATCTCTCAAAGTTTGTATTTTATTACCTAGTTACCTAAAAAAGAGTCCAAATATAAACTAGATGTTTGTAATGGCTAAAAAAGATAAGAACGGTGACTTTTAGTTGGTAAAAATAACCTTTTGTAGAGGGAAGGAATTTAAGAGTTTCAAAGAAACATTGACTATTGATGTGAATAAAAAATATCGATAAAACAAACGAGAAATATACATGGAATAAATAATAGTACCATTTTGCGAAGGTTGAATTTAATTATTGATAATTGTGAATTGTGACCGGAGTAATAGACTAGAAAAACTTAGTATGCTTTGGTTTTGAGTAGGGCTTCCAAACCGGTTAAAACCGAAACTGGTTAACCGGTTTTTCGGGTGTTTCAAAAAAAACCGAAATCCGGTTTATTTTGGGCGGTTAACCGGGTTAATTAAAAAATCTTTTTCTGGTTTGAGCACCACAAGCTTTTATTAAACTATTCATATGTAGAGTATAAATATTTAAAAATGTTGTATATAATAATAGTATTAAAAGAAGTACAATATAATAAAGTATTGTACTGTTCAATTGTCTAATTTCTGTGCCATATTAATAACAAGTATTGGTTTTTTGAAAATAAATCCGGTTTCAACCGGTTACCCGGTTTATTTATTTGAAAAAAACCAAAAACGGCTCAGCTTAAATGTCCGAAGCCCTAGTTTTGAGTTTAGGTATTTTTATTAAAAAAAATATATATATTAAAAATACTCATCTCCTTTCTCAGCATACGACAAAAACAACACACACTCAAGTCAGTAGGAAATGGAAATCAGTGGCACTAAAGTTAAATAAACTCCAGGATAATGTTTATACAAAATATTTTGTTCTATCGAATGCTGTCAACGTATGTTGGACTATTTTTTTGATTCTCTTTTTTTTGTATGGAAATAAAGATTCGATCTCTCAAGGGGCTAAGCGGAATCAAATTCAATGTCTAAGCGATTTCAATATTAAGGAAGTCTTTAAATATTGAGTATTTTTAATCTTTTGATGGTGTCTGTTTTAGACATAAGGCGTGGGGTAAATATTTAAAGAGTTTTTATTGAATTGAGTTGAAAAAATCATTTTACGTGGCACCAAATTTTTGTTATATATTTACTATATTACACCAACATTTTTTATGATTTCGTTACAGAAATTTCTGATTTCATTTGAATACAAAATAAGTAGAAATTATCTCTGCTTGAATTCTTTTTAAATGCCTTTGTCATCTTACATAATTTAACATATTCCATGGGAAAAATCGTAGTATCTATGGTGATGAAAAGGAAGACCTTTTTGTATTATAGGGTGCTTCTTCTA
The DNA here is from genome assembly GCA_031772345.1 of Himalopsyche anomala. Lineage (NCBI taxonomy): Eukaryota > Metazoa > Arthropoda > Insecta > Trichoptera > Rhyacophilidae > Himalopsyche > Himalopsyche anomala. The sequence continues at coordinate 8,280,133 of CM062831.1, forward strand.
TTTATTACGATTTCAATGAAACAATTTTTTTCATTAGCCTCGCCCCAGTAAATCTGAGTTGCCATGGCGATGCCAACCGGTAAATACTTACTTGCTGTGCGAGTTCTTTTAATAATAATTACTTAATTTAGTTGCTAAGAAATCTCAAAAAATACTAGATATCTGAAATCTTTATTACATCACTGCTGTTTCTTTTCAATTCTTAGAACATGTGAACTATTATATACTATTCAATGTACAAATAATAATTCTGCACGAGAAGTTAATAGAATTTCCCCAAGTAGTGATTAATCTATGGTTATCACCATAATTTTATTTAACTTAAATTTTACTGAACAAAATTACGTCTAATAAGTTACACGAATAACAGAGACAACCAAATTCAGTGTGTTTTGCCAGAAAAATATCAAAGCGGATTAGTTTGAGCTCAACGCTTAATCCAGAATTAATCTTGGCAACGATAGCCTAGCCCAGCCCTGTAATACGTTTCTATTTTGCTTAGCAGATTCACATTCTTGTAAAAAATATCAACAGACTTAATAAAAGCTTTTTGAGAACCATAAATTATGCAATTGTGTAAAGTAGAGATGATTAACCTTCTTGTAACTTCCACTCATTTGTTTATATTTTACATGGTCAAATTTCTTTGCCCGCCGACAACGTAATTATTCAACCCATTGTGAGGGTGACAAATTTTTTTTACCAAATCTAAAATAAACTTCCAAAAGCGTTTCAGAGGGAAACTCCTAAAAAATAACTTCACTTAAAAATTGTTAAAAATGTCAAACTGGAAAATTCCAATCCCAACTTACTTAAAGAAAAAAACATGGTTGGAAAACTATCTGTGGCTGCGAATCTTCTGTCTATGAATACTACTGTAAAATAATATGTGAATTTTTTGTAAGGAACAAACAATCGTCTCTTCTTTAGGTGACCGTCAAACGATTTCTTTTCTTGTTCATAATACATACAAACAGTTAAAAAACAGAACCAAACAATATCATCTACCGCCTACTATAAAAGCCTCAACCCACTCCCCCCACTAGTGCGTGGTACGGATCAGACTAAATCGCCCTGTGCTAAAAGGTGGCAAACATTACTCAATTATACTTTAAATATAAATTTCGTCTATAATTTAATGACTAAAATGTAGTTTCGCAAGTAAGGCGTCAATTAATTTACATTAAATGTGGTATTTCTACAATAAATTGTAAGTCCATATGATAACAAAAAGATTTGACTATGGATATACTGAACGACAGTTATATAAAACATCTAAAAAAATCATATAAAAGTTGGTTGTTGATTATCCCACCATCAACTGGCTTGTGTTTGCAGCTGATGATTCACGGCCGCCTTTCATAATGCAGTAATGATTAAGAAAAGTAACGAATTTACTCCTCATATTCTCGGCCAGATACAGAGCTACACAGGAACTATATTTTAACCATGCACTATTGCACTTAAAAAGATAAAGATAGAAGGAAAAAAAGAGAATTTGACTTGCTTAGCCATTTAGTGTAAGTTACATATATTAAGTATCCAGTGTATCTAAAAACTGAGAATCCGCCGTGGCCGTAGAGTTTATTCTATCCCGCGTTTAATTTAATGAGGAATCAAGAATGTCTCATTCACCATCTAATATTGCATAAAAAGTTATCACAAACAGACATGTTCCCCAAGCTAAATATGATTTTTATTGCGGTTTATATTTTATTAATGATATGTCGTATTATAATGAACAATGGGTCGTCAGTGAAAAACTTATTGATGAATGTCATTTTTTACAATGGACTAGCAAGACTACTAGAGACTTTAATTAGATGTGATCATAGCGTCAAAATTTTAAACTTTAGATTGATTTATGTTATAACGTATATCGGCAAAACAAAAAAGCTAGCTTAAAACCACGACATGAAAAATCTGTAATCAAAAAAACTATAAGCATATTGACCCGTAATCGGTAGAAAAACTTAAGAAAAAATTCATAAACTTTCAGGAGATGATTTTTTTTTAACTTCCTATCGTAATAAGCTCACCAAATGAAATTTTAATTGATCAAAACTGGTCGCATTTAAGGAATTATTTTTGCGAACTTAATAAAGGAATTTAATAAACTTAATAAGAGGAATTTAATAAAACCTTTTGTTATTATTACAACTTGACCACTCTTGTAAAAATTATGAATTAACACTTACGTTGTTCTGCCGATTACGGGTCGATATAATTATTTAATTTCAGGGATATTTCGGTAATAAATACTTGATTAACTTGTCTTTTTGCTTTTAAGATATGCCATACTACTAAGTAGGCGTTTGAAAACATTTAATTGAATCTAAAATGGCTGATTTCGCCTAGTTAAACGTGACACTTTCTTTTCCAATAACAAGTATGCCATTGCGCCACCTATTACCTAGAAAAGAAATTCAATTTAAATAAAAGCTCAGCTATAAAATGCGTTCCACAATTAAATTAAGTAAAAATTAAAAACAACCTTTAAAGGCCTTTAGAAATTGAAGTAAAATTTACAATTGAAGAACAATTTAAACGCCAGTTTTCTTCATTTGAAAACTTTCCTAATGTAAGATATAATTGATCAACACACATCAAATCTTGGAATGAAAATTTACGGACGTGAAAGTTTAATTTGATGTCTAATTTGAACTTGAAAATCTTCTTTGTATAACTTTGCTTTAAAGGTTTACTTATGTAGAATTGAATTCGCGTGTTTAAATAAAAGTTTATTTGATTATCCTATTATAATCACGTTAGGACATTTAATAAATAGCCACCAACCTTTTCAATTGTTATCAACATCAATAATCAGTGTCCACTGATCAGTTAACATTTTACTGACAGTGATTTGTTGTTAAAAGTGACTTAAACTTAATCAAGATTCTGTCAGTAAAAAAGATTCAGTAAGTTACTTACCAAATCATTAGTATTCTTATTTGAAATAATAAACTTTTATTAAGAGGAAAATTATACGACGTAATAAAAATCCATATTTTTCTCGTGAAGTATTTTTTTCGTGCCACTGAAAGAGTAATACAAATAAAATATGTTATTGATATTAGGAAATGTGAACGTAGGCCGTTGTCTAAAATTAGCTAGCGGAGTTTCTTCTTTTATATCGACAAACAACCTGTAAAATCTGTTTATGTAAGCTTAAATTACCTATCTTTATAATAATATTCAAGACCAATTACTATATTTTATGCAGATGTTACATCTACCAGAAATGCTGGCACTGATCTTAAAATTAATGAAATTTTATCAGAAAAACATGTCAACTTTTTATTTAATAAATAATATGTTTCTGTACTAAGTATAGTACATGTATGACGATGTTTTGAGAATACATAAAGTCCTCGATATTTGCACAAAATTAACTCCCGAAAATGTGTGCAGATGTTGAATATTTGAAAGTAGAGAGATGTAAAAAAGAAAAACATTTATTTATCTATATACGTAATAAACGAGGCATGTTTAAGTGCTTTCTCTTGTTTTCTTCATTAACTTGTCAAGTGTCAACTAACACTTGCATTCTTTTTTTCATTTCCTAATAAAGAGTTCTAGAACATGCTGTTTTTCTCTCAATCACTCTACGTACTTGAGATACACGTTTTTGATTGGGATCACAATCTTCCACGATAGTCAAAAAAATGCTAAAAAGACGCTTATTCATATTTTTATTGTAAAAGTCTTAACGATCATATTAGCTCCTTCCTAAATTGTATTGTTGCTCAATTAAATATTCATTTGACAGAGGTACTGAGTGACAACTTCGTCGTTGACGTTCAAAATTAGTTTATTCATTAGGATAACTATTTAATATGTGATAGTTACCGGAGTTTATTCAAAATTTATAAAATCACTAATCATTTGTAAGCATAATTGTTTCTAGAAACCATTCATTCTTGACTCTTTTATTTTAACTTACGCGTCACCAATAATGTTATTAAAGTTCTCTCAAAAATCTCTTAGCTCATTTTTTCCCAGTGTTCCCATATTGGAACATTTTGTATTTTTACTTCCACTCCATTATGCATCACGCAATAAAAGTTGAGATTGCATCAGTCTCAAACAGTCTACAGCTAGCAATCGTAATGATCGTTTCGTGTAGTATTTTTTCAGGTATGAACCTGTCGAGTGAGCAGTGTTTTTTTTATTTGCATCAATTACGGGCAAATTCGGGAAAAATTCGGGCAGAAATGTATTAATGTAACTTCACCTTTCTTGTCAGGATTGATCTGCATTGATGGCCTGCTTCATTATTTTCTTCATATAAACGTTACTATCACTGTTTTGTCTATGGGATTTTTAAGGAAGGTAGTATCAGGGCGCCTGTATGGTCGAGTGGTCAACGTCGTTGGCTTTGGTTACGGAGGTCCCGTTCCGAGGTTCTGTTCGAAGGCATGGGTGTATGTAATGTCTTGAATTCCCCTCTCCCACCCATCCTATCCTATGAACGGGGCGTATCGAGAGAGATTAGCTAACCACTAATCCTGTCCTAGTCCTATCCTTCTATTCCTACTCTCTTTGAAAAAAGAGCGGTTGAGCAACTGAGTAACAAGCAGTTCTCGTAGAAACACATCTGTTGAGATAAACTTCATAAGTAGTCCATATGCTTCACATTGGGAGCGGACATGCTTAAAAAAAAAGTATCAAGAGGAAGAAATGTAACATTGATTTCCGAGAATAAATTCTGATCAAAAAATCATTGAATTTTTAAAAATGTGCAAAATAGCGTGTTGTGCGAAAATAGAGGATCGCCTGTCTTTTTTACAAACCGTTCACGGTTCAATAATTTAAGCCGGCTGACCTTGACAAGAAGCTTTGTATAATAAGCAAACCAGAAAATATTATGTATTATGAGACGATGGTTTTCTAAAATCATAGTTTTTTTACAGACCTTTGTCTGCATAGTTGTCTTGTTCATGGTCAAATAGTCAACATTGTTGGACTTGGTCGCTCTACTTATTGGTTCGAATACCAATAAGATCAGTTTCGTTTTTTTATCGATAAATGAAACTCTGTTCGAAGGCAACAGTATGTGATACGTCTGAGTTTCCGTCCCATTCATCTGATCCCTAAAATCAGGGAGTAGCGAAATAGATTAGTTTATTTCTAGTCTTGTTCTTCCCCTACCTTTCTATTCTCATTCAGTATAAGATAGTTTTCGTACAAAAACTCATGTTATGATACACTCCATAAGAAATCTATTTCTTTAAAATTTGGGCGAACATGGTTAAAAAAGAATGAATAATTATTTATAGGTAGTCAGTTATGTAGCTATAATGTTGTTTTTTTATATTCAGTTGTTTTGAAAATTTTAATTTGAAAACATATTCCTTAATTCAGACCAAAACATTGTCTTTTTTCTTAAAAAAGAAATTGAGCTACTGAGAAGTTCTTGCCAAGTAACTTAACATACATCTGTTGAAATAGGCTCCATTAGAAGTTCGTGTTTCACATTGTTTACGTATTGACTGACATGGTAATTTTCGTCAGACATCTGTGGTATTACACGTTATTATTACACGTGAAAAGCAGATAATGATATTCTGTAAGCTTTTGTTATCTTAATTTTATGCATGACATACAGTATCAGGAATGAAATATATATTGACATGTGTTATGGTTCTACTGTAAATTACACTCACACATATTAGCATCTTTTAAGTGATCCGAACAGGATTTTAAATAAAATTTCCTTTTTTTATTCCAATAAGGTGGAGGTAAACTGACACTGTTGCGTCCGTGGCGCAGCGGTTAACTTTGTTGGCTTCCGTTACGGATCTCACTGATTCAAGTTCTAGTAAAAACAGTATTTTTGCATCGATTTATCAATTTCCTTTCGAAGACATTAGTGTTTGTGATATCTGAAAATTCCTTCCCACTCTTCTAGTAAGAGCGATTACTTAACCACTAGTCCTATAATAGCGCTATCCTTCTACCCTTATACTCTATTTCGATAACTGAGTGACAAACAGTTCTCGTAGAATATTTTTCTATTGCTATACCCTCAATACAAGCTTTATCTTCTTATACTACAAGAAGCTATAATCGACATTGTAAATTGACATGGACTAAAAAAAACTGTCAAATCTTAACGCATGTGATTTATGGTTTGTTGGTTAGATACATTTTCTGATGACTGGAATATGATCAGAAAAATTTAAAGTTTCGGCTCTCTCTGGTGACGATGGTGATGATTGTATTATTTTCAAAAGTAAACTTGACTTGTTTTATGTTATTTGTATATTGTGAAGTTATTTTTACCACGCTTTTAGAATCTATATATTAACAGTCGATAAAATAATCACAAATCACAAATAGGTTCGTACTAATGTCCTCGGGTCTTTTTCTTCTTCTACGAAATATATTTGTTAGCGTACTTGAAATTTAGTTGAATAAAATATATATTGTGTATATTTTATATAATAGAGGTCTGCTACTACGAAAAATGATTGTTAACAAACTTAAAAATTACAAAAATTAAATAATTTACAATTTAAATACTGCAGGGCTGTCGATATATGCCCCGAGATATATTTCTTTTACTTTAATAATTTCTGGCTTATTCAATAAATAGGTTTGTAATTTATTTTTCACGCCAGTAAATTTTCTGACTACTTAAAAATGAAACAAAAATCCCCCCGTTGAGGTCAACGGGCTTACAGCTAGTATTTTATTATTTTCAAACGTTATACTTATAAATGTAAAATCAGCAATAATAAAAACAACAAAAAACGTTCTTTCGGTATTTACTATCAAAGATTAAGATATGGAAGCATGATATCACTATAAGAGATTTACTGTGCTATAATTTTCATGAGACAGCTTGTACTAACAGTAGCAAGTCAAAAACTTAGCCTTTAAATATGATAATACAAACTTTAATAATGTGGCCATTACGAATATAAAAAAAAATAACGTTGAGCGTAGCATCCGGTTGAAAAACCATTGCGTGCCGGCTTAAGTTACCAACTGTTTCAAAAAAAAAAAAAATGCATGACGCTATAGTAGGGATTCTGAAGTCTCGGCTTTTTTTTATGTCCCGGGAATTTAAACATAATATTTCCTACATAATATTTTTAAGTCCCGGGAAATTTTCGCGACCTGAGACAGTAGTAATGTTATACTTTTTTTTAGAAAAATATACGTAAACAATTATTTCTATGCGTGAAATACATTAGAGTTTTTTAACACCTCCATGCCCATGATCATAGCAGTCTTAAGTTCCAAGCAGTGCTGTAGAAAAGCAGCAAATTCTGAGCTGGCCGTTGAATCCCTGCCTTTACTAACAAATTGTATGGCGGTTATACGTACATCAACTCTAAATTCCAATTTGTGAGCTTATTTTTCGTTAAATGTAACATGTATGTTTGAAAGATTTCTCGTATGGAAATTCTGTTATTCGTTGGTGTTATTAATTTACAATTTACGATACATCGGAAGGGCCATATATGCAAATTAAGTAATGATTGTAAGAAATATAGCGAATGGCAAGATATGCGATGTATGGTAAAAACCAATAAAATTTAACTTTCCACTATTAAGTATCACAATTATATAGAATATAAATTATAAATTACATAAACGACGGTAACAAGCGGAATTCATATAATATTATATAAGATTTTGACGCCTATTGTGATATTATGAAATACATGCTGCGTCTTTTATCATATAATGATGGCAATATACCAAGTAAATGACGATTTAATCAATAACAATATTAAAAAAATAATGAAGTGAATTGTGCTATCCTGGTTTGACTTACTGATTTTTCATTACTGATATGACTTGAGAAATTTTATGGAAAGATTGAGTGACGAACCAGTGTGCACAAATAAATTTCGAGATTAATATTAATTGATTAAAATCCCAATAATGACGTTGGTTTTTTTAATGAACTATCCAACCTCATATTCTGTATTGAAATATTGTAAAAAAAATAATTTAAATAAAATGATTTGGCATCTTTGTTTGCTTTTGTTCTCAGAGATTTTTATTAAAAAACCTTAGAAAATGTGATTTTTTCTTATTTAAAAAATGTTTTAATTGAAAAGATATATAATTACAATATATATATGTATTTTCTTCAAAATAATAGTAATAAATGGTTTCATAATGACGTGATATTACTTTAAAAATTATGACGCCGGCCCGCTCATCTGAAAAAAGTACCTGTTTTCTACTCAATAGCATGGCTTTGACTATAGGGGGCTTTGCCATGATGCAATCGTAAATAGTTGAGCCATTAAGTCATTCAATATTTCTCTTAATATTGTCAATAAGTATTTATCATTTCAGGTATTCTAGCATATATACATTTTCAAAATTATTTTTTAGCTGATAACTTAGGTTTAAATATTGTCAATAAACAGTGAAACTGAGATGCCATGGATGTCATTTTTAGGATGGCATGTTGCGGGTTAAATACATACATTTTTTAAAAAAAAATATATAAAAACTTGAAAAATTTTAAAAATTTAAAAATTATGTTTCTATTATAATCACACAATTATAGAATACATCTTGAATACATACTTTCTTATTTTTCGTTTAATTTATTATTTGAGAGTTATTCATTTTTTCTAAACATTGGGTTGATTTTTATTCATTATAACAATCAAAAATAGCCACTATAAATAAGTAACATGTACAATATTATGAGAAGCTTTAGATATATAATATCATTTTGATAATTAATTTAAAGGCTGTGTCTAAATTATGCAGTTCATAACTTAAATGACAAACCAATACTCAGAAAGGCAACCTCTTTAGTAAATACGTCATGTATTTTTAATTTTTTTATTTCGAGTATAAACATTGTCTTAAACTTTTTAAAAACTTTATTATAAATATTGCTTTTTTAAACACATTACTCGAAGGATTCGTTTGATTTTGGGGATGAAACCATTTTCTTCGAAGAACAATACATTGTATCAAGAATTATATGGTTATTAACGCAATCTAGCATATGTGACACGCCCGTACAATGGCCATATTATATTTTTTAAAATGAAAGAAAGATTTCGAAAGATTTTCACTATTTTATTTCTTTCCGATTCAGAAACGTTGTTATAAATTATTTTTTAAAGATTCTTAAACATTGTATGTTTTGAATGAATAAAATCTATGTTACTTCTATGTCTCAAGTCTTATGTTGTTTTATTTAACCGGGAATCGAAGTTGCAAAAAGCGACGATCATCCGGGAATTTATTCTCGGGTTGTCTCAACACAGAATCCCTACGCCGTAGTCAATAATGCTTCGAATTTAAATAGAATACTCCGACAAAAATACTTGTTTTCCCACACGATTCCCCTATTGACAGAGAAACGTATACATATTGGATCGATAACACAATTTAAGCCCTGAAAGTCAGGTGCTAGTAACCATGATGTGATTTCGGATGGAAAATTTACCATACGGATATGAAAAAGTTCCGAAAACTAACAAAAATTATATATAATTTAATAAACCTAATGCATAAATTAGGATTGAATTGATTAACTTGGCATTTACTTGGTAGAACTCCATTATAATAGGGTAAACATAGCAACGTATTAAGTTCAGGAGCCGGTAAATTGCTCGAATTACAAATTATTCGAATTGCTTGGTTATTTAAACGATTTTTCACGACTTTTTCTAAGAATTTCATTTTTATCTTGTGCGACACTTGTTTAAAGAGTAAAATATAAAAATATTTTTCGTAAGTATTTATTTTAACCGTGTCCGCTCCAAATGCGGAACATATGATCTTTTAATGGAGTTTATCTCAACAGAAGTGTTTCGACGAGAACTGCTTATTAATTAGTTACTCAAACTGTTTCTATATATTTCCAGAACACATAGGAGACTAGGGCTAAGAACAGAACAAACGGACAGAACAAACGGAAACAAATTGATTATCTTGTTATTCGAGCAATTTACCGGGAACCAAAAACTGCAGAACTAAATACGTTGCTATTTTTACCCTACTATTAAGATTGAAGTGAAGAAAAAGCTGTCCATGGCATCGTTCAGAATTTTTACGATGTGAATAAAATTATCAAAAATATGAACGAACCTTCATAAGCCATGAGGTATTTTTGACCATAATAGAGAAAATAATTTTACAATGGAGAGAATAAACATATATTCCAAATACGTACGATTTAATGTTTTTTTTTTATATATATATATATTTTCGTACATAAACTGCCTTTGTATGACGTTCACATGTGTGTATTTCTTTGACAACAACAAAAACGAAATAAACCACACAAATTTTGTTTGAATAGTGAAATGTTTTCAATACACTTTACCGTTACCCATATGGTCTTAACACATCTCGCTCAGTTCCTATGTGATAAAAGTTGTTCATTCCTGCTGTTAATATAATAATAATAATTGTACATTCATATGTGTATGATATATATATTAAAGCTCTACGGCTGTACGGAGTGATACCAAAATTTTGTTTGTGAAGTTCGATATTCATGAAATACACAAAAGACTCAGAAAGCCACACAAAATTATTATATCGGCAGTTTATTGTGACCTTTTAGCTAATGTGTGCGAATTTAAACGGGAATTTTTTATGTTACACGATACAACAATTTGAATAAAAAAATCCTTTGAATTTTTATAAAATACGAGGTTTTTCATGAAATGTTACTACCGGTCTTTTTTATGGCTATTACATACATTGAAAAATTTAAAAGATATTTGTTAAAAAAAATATTTCAAATGTTTATTCAATAACGGAAATACTGATATGTACATTAACCTTCCAGAGACGAGAGCTTTTTTTCGATAAAAAAATATTTGTTAAGTTGTTTTAAAAAAAAAAAAAAACGCAAAGTCGTTGTATAGAAACCCCGCATGACTATATGGTCATGCTCATCCTTTTTTACCGTGTAATATTGAGTACGGACAGTAGTAAAGACAAAAGTGACCGTATGGGCTCGCAAACATTCAGGGTTGAAATATAGCTAAACATGAAACTTTTAAAAACATTTACAATTTGACCTTTTTAGATCAACATAATTTCAATACAAATATATTAGCAAAAGAACTGTAAATAATTTGATGTTTTGATAAAAAAATAACTACCAGTTTCGAAAAGTCCATTAAAAAAACGGAAATTCAAAAAATCGCATGTGCTTTTGGTGGCCGTTTCTGTTCCCGCGGCTGGTGACTTACTGAAGTCTGTACCCTTCTTAACCAAATATGAGTAAAAGCAACGATATTCATGTAAAAAAGGGATGAATAGTGGGATCAATAGACAACGGTGTTTACTGTTACCACATGGTCACGCTCGTCCTGTGAAAACTGACTAAAGTTATTTCTATAAGAGAAGGGAGAAAATAAAAAAAAAAAAATAACAGTCAGTTTTAAGTATGTACATACATGCAATTTAATACATCCTATTTCAAGCTTAGTCTGTCTTTTAGTTGAGTAGGTTTACACTTAAGCAACGCATGTGTGTAGTCAAGTTTTTTAAGGATTAGTAGGGTTCTCTTCGTTCCATAACTGAATAAAATATCGATGTAACCCGACTGTCTTTTTTGTAACATTCTAGATCAGTGGAAGGGAACCTGCGGCTTCTTGGCTACTCTGATGACTTGATCAAAAAAAAATTCGTAAGCGATTTGAAAAAGATCGTAATCAACCCATTATATTTTCGACAATCGAAAAAAAGGGGGAGATGTTAAAGTTTTCTTTACCGTGGCTTTATGTTGTATCAGTTAAATGAATGTGGCCTTTATAAATTAAAAGGTTCCCCATCCCTGTTTTAGTTAGTCACAGAGAAGGTTGTAATACTGGCGTTATCGAAACCTGGATCACGGTATTTGTGGTTTCGTTTTTCAAAATGCAAAAAATCGGTATATGGGTTTTGAAAATTAGCTAAAATCTAACTTCGAATCTAAAGAAACCATTACATGCTGACGAGAGTTTCATTAATATTGAAAAATAACAAGCTTTTAAATGGTGTATATTATGCTAAGAAAGAAAAGTTATAAAAACCACCCGTTTATGTTATGTTAATATAAGTTTAAATGACGGTGTTTTATATGAAATATTGAAATCTTGAAATACCGTTATTGAATATGTAATGAGGAAATACTGGTATTGATATATTCGTCTGATTTGCAATCTCTTATCACAGAATAGTATAATTGAGTAGAATTTTCGATGTTTCGATTAAACGACTTAAAAATAATTAAATCCGGTTGAATTATTTAAGTTCATGTGGACATTTTACAAAAATGATTTTTTAAACCACGTGTTTCCAACCTGGGGGTCGCCAACTTTTTACGATTTTGGATTTGAACAACAAAAGGAGTTTCGGTATGGCAAAGCGAGGATTTCAAATTCCTCGGGGGTCCCCTAGTCACATGGCTTTTTTAAAAAGGGGTCGCTACCCGAAAAAGGTTGGGAACCTATAATTTAAACCTTTGAAAATTATCTTTTTGTTTTTATAAGTGTTTTTAATAAATTTAAATCACCGATACATTAAGTTTTACTAACTCCAATTTTTAGCAAAGTTGAACGAAAGATTATGATCAATAGTTTGCTCAAAGCATATTTCAAATACAGAAACTTTGTATGTTTCAACTTTCAACCATTTAATTTTATTTTACAAATATACATAATATGTGAAATTATTTGCTGCTATATATTTAAGTAAAAGAGTCCTAAAATTCGTTCATTTCTTTGATTACAATACTCAAGAATCCTTTTAAGCCAAGAAAGTCCTTGATATTCTATAAATGCTTCCGTTGGTTTTCAATCTTTCATTTTGACAGAAAAAAATCTCAGGAATATCGAAAACGCCTACTTTCACTGTGTATTTGATGTTTTCGGATTTATCGGTTATAAGAGAATCAAAGGTTTTTAACAATTACTTTATAGTATATTCAACGAAAATGAGTTAGAATAAGTCACTTTATTTTAATAAATTGGTCGCATCGATTAACATTTATCTAAAATAAAATTTGGAGGAACCTGCCTGCAATTATTGCTGGTATCTAATTGATGAAAAATTAAATTCTTGAATAAAAAATATGTTAATAAAAACACAATAATCCTTTGTACTTCATTCCACATTATTTAATATGTCAGGACCGGTTTCGCTCATTACGAGCATCGTCAACTGATGCTCGTAATGAGCGAAACCGGTCCTGACATATTAAATAAAGTGGAATGAAGTACAAAGGATTATTGTGTTTTTATTAATATAATGCCTTTCCACCAAGTATTGACAGTGAACACCCTAAAAGTAAAAAATATGTTGCTTGAAGAACATAAATGTACATTTTTTTTTGTAAAATAAACGTAAGAAGTTCCAACACATATTGTTAATAAAAATCAATTTTAAAATAAACTCACGGCTTAGATTTGGCATATAATGTTAATCTGAAAATTGAATATTGCATATTATTTGACCCAGTAAGAAACTTATTTACACATTTTTTAGCGATGCTTCTAATAAGGGTGATATAAGTGTTTCCTCATTTTCATATACTTTATTATTAATATAAATACAATTTTAGAAAGCTTAAAATTAATTACAATCTATACACAACTTTCAATTCTACTTTATATAAGTCCGAAGGAATGCAGTTTTGATACGGATTTCTTCGTCAGGAACAGTTCTTCATTAGAAATATAATAACAGTTGGTATGAATGGTGATATATGTTATAAGAAACAATATAAAGACTTTTTATTTTTTATGGAATTATTCTTAATTGTATACATCTGCTTAATTAAAAAAACTGACGGCATCTTAACTTGGTTTCTTATTTAAAAAATACAATTATGTAAAATAATTCTCTACTCTACTAAAAAGATAAATGAAAAAACCTATGAAAATAGAAATGAAACCAATAATGTGAGGCGCCCAAAAAACGCTTTTTTAGTAGATTTAAAAAAATAAAACTCAAAAGGTTTATAAAGAATTTCAGATTTTTCTCATAAAAATGTTTGATTTTTGAATACTATTATTAAGAAGGTAAGATCCCTGTCATTAGAGGGGCTGGCAGCTTCACAGTCGACATTTAGGTCTGTATTTATCAAATTTTCTTTTCAATCTCTTCTCCTTAATAACGGTGAGAGCTTTTATATCACGCTTTTATCATTGATATTAAAAACAGAAAGTAAAAAAAAGTACTGCCTACCTTTAAAATTGAAAGTATCAAAATTTAAGACGGTGAAAACGACTAGCGAATATTTTGTTGATTTTATCCGTTTCATAATACTTGGTTCCGCTAAAATTACTGTTCGATAAACTCAAGGTTTTTTTATTAATATCGGTATTACGTTGTTTTATAATTAAAATATAAAATACTAAAGATGATTATTTAATCAATGAAACATTTAATAAAAAAAAACTACAGCAAAATGATTTGAAAAGATACACTATTGAGAATAATTTTTTTTTTCAGTTGGTTGTCAATTTTCATGCAAATCATAAATAAATTCGTAATTGGTGACATCATTGATTGAATACAATAAATTCGAAACAAATGATTGATGCGCATTTGTTTTTAATATATAAAAATAAGTGATATGTATAATATATAGCAATTTTTGCTACTAATATCACATAAAAACTTATATTTTTATACATATTAGAGGTGAAGTGAGCCAAGTGGTATTTTAGGAAAAATTTGATTCGTTGTAATATTCTACGCGTCTTAAAGTATTGTTATAATGAAGTAACTATAGTTAACACACATTGCAATAGTGATACTTGCAAATTTTAGTGGATTGCAAAAAATATGCAATCCACTAAAACACACTAAATAAAGTCGCGATTGAAAACAGTTTAATCATTTTACTGTTTGGCTCACTTCAATTGGCCTAATTAATAATTAGTTAAGTACAATTTTTACAGTTCAAAAAAAGTTATTGAAACATTGTTAAAAAAAAATGATTAAAAACGAATTCAAGTTAAATGCGATTGAGACTTTTTTTGTGATACTTACAAATATGCTGTAAAGTTTTACAAACAGTGTAAACAATATCTCTTCTTGACTCAAATTCTCATCTTGCAACTGTGCTTAAGTCGGAAAAATATGTGATAATAACTTCCAAACATATTACAAAGTGGTCATGCATAATGATATTATAATAATTTATAGAAGTCCGTTTCGAAGAACCCTTCCGTTATATCAATCAGGTCATACGATTATGACCCGTTTAGTTCCATGAACGTGGTGAGTCGTTACCCTTTGCGAATCGGTGTCAGCCCAAACGTTTAACACTAGCCACCCTCACGTAAATGCCGTTAAGCTATAGCTGGAAACTAACACACCGCCTATCGTTCTGCTGAGACGATTGCGTGGAAAGTTGAAAGCACCGCAGAGCATTGCTTTAACCCTTTGCTACGTGCCTTATTCGCCCATTTGTCGAAGTTTATTGATTTTTTAATAATTTGTAACTTCGGCATTGCGTGCAACTTGATTTTCTCTATTACATAAACCTAACGCTATTTTTTCTAGCTGTTTATTTGCCATAATCTATTTTTTTGGTAATAAAAATATTTTTTTCTGCGTGTAACATTGTGAAAGCTAATTTTAATATAAATTAAATATGATAACTTTGTTTTATAAAAAAAAGTGTGTGTGTAATCTCTTCAAGAAACATTTTAAAACGAAGTGTCTGATTCAAAATATTGACATATCAATTACAAAAAAGTAAAAACACCCAACCTCTTTTTCTTATTATTAAAAGTAGAATTATAATAAAAATAATGAAAGATTTTTAGTACTTTTTCCACTTAAATTTTTTATTTGATCAGGACCGGTTTCGCTCATCACGAGCATTATCAACTGATCGTGATGAGCGAAACCGGTCCTGATCAAATAATTTTTTTAAGTGGAAAAAGTACTAAAAATCTTTTATTATGTTTATTATAATGCCATTCCACCAAGTATTGACAGTGAACACCTTAAAAGTAGAATTACAATTAAATTTTAATTTTTTCGTAAATAACCTTACGATAACCTGTCCAATGATGTTTTTTAAATAGGCGAAACACTTAACCTGTTTAGTAAGTTAGTAAAACAATTTTTCATACAATAATCGGAAGAGTTATTATCAAGAAGAGTTATTATCAAGAGTTATTATCATTTTTTTTAGACTCTAAACGTATAAATAGTTAGTGGTTAACGAAATAAAATTAAAAATATACACTCATGAAAAAAATATTTTGTACTAATTCCACAATTATTTCATATGATCGCAACCAGTTTCGCTCATCACAAGTATATTCAACTAATAAGAATATACATTAATAAAGTGCAATTTATATTATCCCAAGTAAAACTAATTAGAATGTAGCAAGCAATAGAAATACGTTTCAGAAATACATTTGAAACAATTGTTAGTGATCTCTCTAACTGTATGTAAAAGATAAAAATCTAAAAGGTTTTCAAATTTTAAAATTGTAATCAGTTTAGTTTCAATTATTTAAATTTTGTACCATTTTTTTAAGAATTCTTTTCAAATTTCCATTTCGAATTCTTATCAGTTGAAAATGTTCGTGATGTGCCAAACCAGTCCTGATCATATAAAATAAACGTAGAATAATTACAAAAGGTGTTTTATTTATAAATTAAATCTTTCAAAAAAGTATTGATAGTGAACACTATAAAAGTATTAAACTTTTGAAAATTGAAACAAAAATGAAAAAAATATACATTTCAGTAATTAGTATCTTAGTTAGGTTACTGCCGTTAAATTAATTTACTAACAACATGCATACGGTAAACCAGTAGATGGTAAAAATTTAAAATAATCACTAACAATTTTGATGTAAATATTTATATGGATTATTCTGAAAAAATAAATAGTTATCTGACGAAATTATTGAATTTAATGCAAACCAAAATTAATACAGAACACTGAATAGAGCGAATGTAAATTATACAATCGGGATATTTTGAATGGAATGAACGATTTTGTTTAACGAGTTGGCAATTTAAATGAATGCTTTATTGTTGGTCGAAAACGACCGTGATTTTAAAAAAAATGTACTATCAAAGCTTCCTGTCATTGTGTTTTAAAAGCAAAAAAGAAATCAACATATTTGTTCGGTTAGAAAAGTTTTTTTGATTTCCATGTCGTTTTTTTAAAATGAATTAATAGATAACCGAGTGGAGTGGATGATACTAAATTAGGTGACCAAGATTCACCATAGACTGTGGAGCTAGAAAGAGAAGAATAAATACATTAAATAAACAAGTGGTGTTTGCAAACAATTAATTGAGTGATATTGAGATAGAAATTAATATTGAGATTAAACTAACTTTAGAAAATAATAAAAAGGTTTGGTCAAACCAAAACACTATTTAACAAAATATACCATTTTCATTTGTACTACTTACACTTTTTTTAAAAAGATCAGGACCGGTTTCGGTTATGACGAGCATTATCAACGGTTCTGATCTTTTCAATAAAAGTGTATTTCAATGAATACTGTTTTTTTTTTTAATATAATATCTTTTCACTTAGTATTGACAGTGAACACCCTAAAAGTGACCAAATGAGAGTAAATAATATTTTATTAAAAACACAATATTCCTTTGCACTTCATTCCACTTTATTTAATAGGTCATGACCTATTAAATAAAGTTGGAATGAAGTACAGAAGAATATTTTGTTTTTATAATTAAAATGCTTTTACACCAAGTATTGACAGTGAACACCCTAAAAGTGAAAAATAATATTTTAAAATGTTCAAGGCGAAAATACATTTCACGAAAAAAAAGTTATTTTGAGACACTGAGTTGAATGGAAAATAATCAAAAAAATTGACAACTCATCCTGATTGTACAACAAAATAAAGTTCAAAATGCAACTAAGTAATAAAAGAGTTTACCCAAAGAAAAACATTCACACGAACTGGTTCAATATGGAGACCTAATTAGGACAAGAAGAGTTTTCTCGTTATTTTTTTTCTTATCATCTTTCAGAGGGTTAAACGCAAATGCACTCTCATTATCGTAGGGTATATGTATATATATAGGAAAAAGAGGAGTTCGCTTATCAGAGAATGTTTATAGGACAGCAAACGCTATCGTACTTATACTCAGTGCATTAATATACAGAAAAGCTGTTTGTTTTGCATTTCTTCAAACATAGTACGTTCTGTTTAAACCCAAATGACTTATTTTTGTTTTTTATAATGCTTACCTCCTGCCTGACTAATTTTGCAACCAAATTGTCACCGTATTTACACCTTATTAACAACCTGGTAATTAACTTAATGCATTCGTCGACAAATGAATAATATTAATTAAATATTTAAATATTTAAATTTGTTTTTTTATTGATGTCAAAATACTAATAGTAAAAAAACGAAATTACCTCACAAATCGTCCAGAATACCGAACGTCAAGCTGATTCAAGATTTAAAAGGTCTAAACTCTAAATTTTCTAACTATGTGAGATAATAAAAAAAAAACCTAAATAATCAATCATACCGTGTTATCTGTTTCAATCTACAGTGCTCATGGGATTTGGAATGGAAATAAATGTTGAAAAGGCTTTGATTTATAAACTTCCGGTTTTAAATCACATGTTTTTCAATGAATACACCCGATTCTCTCTTTAAGCAGGATTATCCTCCAAGATACATAGATACAAAAATATACGTCATTGTTTTTGTATACATCAAAATATTTCGAAAAGTTACAGATGAGTTAACCAATTATTTTGTGTATAAAAACAAAGACAAAGTATAAAAACTATTTTTGGATCATTGAGTTGCAAAAAACACTCTGGAAGCTTTTAAAATTTTTGAGTAAATCACGAAAAACTGTTATGCATAACTATATAACATTAAATATATAATTTTTTGGCATTTTCTGGATATGTGTTAGCAAATGTAATATATAACAACCAGTTAATTTGTATACAGATAACGTGTATCGAAAGATTGAAATTTATTTATTAAAAATGTATTTGGTTAATCATGATTTTTACAAAATATGCTGATATTTAAAAACTGTTTTCCATAAAAAATAATTTCGAAGTACAAGTAAAGGCCATTGCATTGTTTTTATATAAAACATAATGTGTGTAGATTAATGAGAAAATGCTACTGCCATTTATGCATCAACTGCGGGATGAAGAATTTTCAATAACGATACGTCACGATCAGAGAAAGCTTCCTGAAACAAGGGCACCCCCCTATTGGATTGAGATTTTTGAAAGCTCAAATACTTTCAACACTTGAAATGGAACCGGAATTTATTTGATCGCGATTAACAAGACTTTAATTTGATGTGCTTTAAGCTGCTCTTTGTTTACTTACAAACATTTTTATTTTAACATTCTCAAAAATTCTTAATTGGATTGACGAACGAAATATTTGAATTTCAAAAAAGTTTCTATCCCTGTTTTCAGTAAAAAATAATTGATTGTAACATCACGAATCCGATATTATTTTTGTTAATGCTGTTGTTGTTTTTATGATAATTATAAGAGCAACGGCAAAAAGTAATTTAATATGCTTATGGCTGAGAAGACTCCATCCAACATTTCTTAAATACCGGTAGATAAATAAAATATGTGAAGAGTGCCTACCGTTAAATCATAAAATTTTCTTATTATGATCTGGCTTCATATAATATTATAATTTATCATTTTTATGACAAAATATATTGGATATGACATCCTATTATATTTTGAAAACTTAATTCTTGGTCTACGCTAGAGGTAGTGTAAATGTATAATTTTCATTACATACAAGGGTACGACGTAACAAACGTCCGTGTATTTGACCCAAAGCATATTATGCTAATTCAATTACTTCATTAATTATTGAAACACAACCCATTTGGTATTTCAATACAAAACTCCTTGAAATCAAGGCGAGTGTTTTATCGCCAAAGAAAATTCACTCGGAAAAACTTTTTTATTTCTTATGATCTAAAAGAAAGTTCAAATTTTTACAAATCAATAACAACAATGAAACATATTTTAAATACCAATATTGATCGGTAATCACTTTAATATACATTTTTTATATCAATGTAAAAATACGAAGTCCATAATTTTATTTTATTTAAGGTGGCAGGTACTAAAAACCACATATTAAAATTAAATCGATTCGTTTGATGCGCTCACACAGAAGGTAAGTCTGTCTTTTTGTCTTTGTATCTAAATGTGTGTGCTGTATTTCAGATAGACAAATAAATATTGTGAATTTTCCAATACAATTAATAGTTTTTTAGCAGAGTGGATGGGCCACTAGGCAGATTGTGCGGATGCACCTTGAAAGTCTGAATTCTTATTCAAAACAGATAGATTTCGTGCGAAAAATTATCTCAACTTCACTAAAAAAATACCTTAACGTTTTGAACAGGTGGTTCTTTCGGTTTCTTTGTTAAATTAGTAGTTTTATTTATTATTTGAAAAATTCCAGTTTATTTAAATATTTTCGATTGGTTCAGATGTATCTTACGCAAAATAAACCTCTGCTCACCGATTATTGCTGTTATATTTCACTTTTTAAACCATTAATTTATTGTATTCCATCTTGCCTTATTTCAGAACATTAACATAAGTAATCGGTAGTTTTATTTTGTGAATAATCAAGTTAATTTTTTTAAAGCTTTCATAGACAACAAGACTTAATTTACTGATGGACCTTTTATAACGACAACAAGAAGAAGCTTATCACAAATGAAATATTGGATAACCTATTATTCCTACCTTACACCGTTACACCGATATTCGGATAAAAGAAACAGATACGCGTTGTACGAAGCATCGATGTATCATGTTAGAAAGCGCAAAGAAAATGTTGCAATTAATTTATTATTGATAAGGGTCAAATGAGCCCTTTGTGACGCATAAAGCTCGCAGACTACGGAGGAAGAAAGCTCCGGTGCGCAATATTTACACAATGAAGGGCCCAAACACATCAATCGCTGCGTAAGAGCCTTCCAGCGCACATTATTGGATCGGGGGCCAGAGTCAATACAACCTGCCGGCAACGAGATAAGAAAAATTATTCAGCGTGAGCTTTCATCTTTTGGAAATGAGTTCAGCATATTGCGTGGTGGCACACAGCTTATAACCTAACATAGTTTGTCGTACGTCGTACCACAAGTCTTATATTAAATAGTATAATCTAGAAAAATGTTGTGTTCTTATAAAGAAAATGCAGTGGATCGATTTAGAGTGTATTTATACATAGTAGTATACCTATATTGTTGCTTGACAATTCAGATTGAAATTTAATTACAATAAAAACAAAATACATATTGACAGATACATAGATACATTCAGGGTTTATTAAAACCAATTTTAACGAGTCAAAAGTACATATTATGTATTAATTTGTTTACCTTTGTGACCGGATATACTTTGCCCCTTAAGCATTTTCAACTGATAAAACAAACATTAATATGAAATTGTAATATTTAGCATTATGTTAAGCAGTGCTTTTTAGCCGGAGGTCTTTGAAAAGTTAATGGTAGACAGCAAAAAATGTTGAACAATTCACATGGATATATTGTATGTACACCCATCAATAATAAATATATGTGTTTTGTACCTGTAGTTATTGGTATATGTATACAATTTCTACGATTGTTTTTTACCTAACTTTTACTCAAAAGCAATCATTTAAAAGAAAATTACATTTGCATTTATTTTTTTGAAAAGCTGCACCATCCTTAGCGTGTGTCTGATTTATTCACTTATTTGGCCGAACTATAATGACACATCTACATTTATACCGAACATACTATTACCATTTGTTTGATACAATATTTACAATCAACTAATTTAATACTGACTAAATAAAGTCAATTAAAAATATAGAGTATCAAACTACATAACAAAACAACTATCACAAAAGATTTTTTTTCGAAAAAAATGCAATATCTCTCAATTATTTAATGTACTAAAGAGCTTCTTTGAAAAAATCCGAGACGGAACAGTTAGTAGTAGCCTTTCTATGGAAGAATGCAATAAAAATTTTCCCCGTAACATTCTCATTAAATGTTTTTCAGTATCGTTTGATGATTATTTGAAGAAAAGTTTTTCAATATGATCGAGTGTCATAATACAACGAGGAATTCCAAAAGCAATACGTACATTTTTTTATTCGTGCTTTGATGGTATTGGATTTACATCATAATATCTCTCTAAGGAAACTTCTTACAAAACTAATAGAGATTTAGTTTGAACGATATACACACTTCAAATATACACTTAAAATGCGTAGGTTAATTAAAAAATCAATAAAACTATAAATATTTCCATTTTTTCCCGAACTTATTTATAAAATTATAAAAAACCTTTTTTGAGATATTTACAGTTGACGTCGGTTACGTGGTGCAGTAAGTACACGTTGTTGGACCTCGTGATGGGTTAAAGATTTTTGTTCCAACGCATGTGTGTTTTTGTGAAGTCTATAAAATCTCCTCCCACCCATTCTATCCTATAATATCGGTGCTCAGCAAGAGCGATTTGATAACCAAAAGTATAATTATATAAGTAATTTATTTTCTATCCATACTTTCTTAAAAAAAAGAGTAGGTGAACAACTGAATAACAAGCAATTCCTGTGTAAAAACTACGGTTGAAATACTTTTATAATTCCGTATAGTCCACACTGAGTGTTCACATGGTTTCAGAAGAAAAAAATGGTAAGATAGCCTTGCTAGATAACAAATAAATAATTGCGGTGATCTGGCATACAAAGGTTCCTTTCAACTGACCTAGACCATCAAACATACTCTCAGCCATAGTAGATAACGATACGTGAAAAAAAATGTTTTTGAGACATACAAAGAGCAATATTCATATCCCTTTCAGTGATTCATTGTCCATGTACATATTTATGAGGATGTATGTTTCTAATGAATAATAAATAAAAAGTCCGTAAAAACTTTCTACGTACTAGTTTTATGTAAACCGTACAATCCGATTAATATTATTAAGTGTATAGAAAAAAAGATTTTACCTTCAGGTAAGAAAAACATGTTATGATTCCGTTTGTCTGGTTGCGCAAAAACAAACAGAAAAAAACTTTCAAGGCTCTGAAAATATTATTATGACAACGAGTCAACAATGAAATAGTGTTATGAAAAAGCATATATTATATAAAACGAGTTTTTTTTGTGATTAGATAAAATTCCACTATGAATTTCTGTTTATCTTTTTTAACCAAACTCAATTCTCTTTGACAGCATATTGAATAATAGCGCAGTTCAACAATAGGTGCTTCACGACCTCTATAAATTTTGTAAATAATAATTCATAGAATCTGTTTTTTCAACAAGGAGACGGATGTGGTAAGGGGACGGACGGTTGTTACTTTATAAGTATACGGAGCCTTCGTCTTTTAGTTATATAAAGAAATATTATTTATTTATTTCGCCATCTAAATACTACAACTAGGTATTTCAGGCTTAGTCATTGTTGGGAAAATTAAATTAAAGCATTGCTTAACCAATAATTTATGTATTTATTGATTTGGCATTTACTTGGTAGAACTCCATTTTAATAGGGTAAAAATATCAAGGTATTTTAGTTCTACAGTTTTTTATATGTTATACGTTGATAACTATTTCAGCTTTCGCCATCGTCAGAAGTAGTTCTGACGATGGCGAAAGCCGAAATAGCTATCAACATATAAGATATAAAAAACTGTAGAACTGAAATACCTTGATATTTTTACCCTATCAATAATTTATGCTTAAAATAAAGTTGGTTTATTAATTTTTTTATTTAAAACAATCATTTTTTTAAATTCTTGTCCACTCCTAATTTGAAGCATATGGCCTCTTAATGAATGTATCTCCACAGGAGTTTTTTTATACGAGAACTGTTTGTTACTTAGTTGCTCAACAACTCTCCCTTTAAGAAAGTAGGGATAGGAAAGGTAGAGCTAGGACAGGACTTTAAGGGTTTTTACCGTCCATAAAAAGGCGGTAAGTGTTAAAACATGTTTTTTTACTTGGTTCTTTAAGGGCCAGTAACATATTGGAAGTAGCACCGTAGGGGACATGTTAACGGAAAAACACAATTTTAATGTGAATATTAACTTAACTTAAGTAGTAACTATGGATACGTCACATTTACGATACTTTTTGGCGTGTAGAATATTATAACGCATCAATTTTTTTCATTAAAATACCACATGACTTACTTCACTTCTCAGGGGCCACTCATACATTTAAGTGTAAAACGTTGCTGTGGTTAAGCACTTAGTAGTATATTTAAATCATAGTAATCATTAAAAAAACAACACCTTTGAGTATTTCCACGATTGTGTTAAACACTCCACATGTTTTACTCGAGGTTAAAAAGTTTGTTAGTTTCTTTAAAGACGTCTTTTTATAGACTATGTGCTTCTAGAGCACTAAGGAATACCGCATAGCAATTTATTTACAAATACACAACCTAATTTATTCTAGGGTGCGAGGAGAAAAAAAAAAGAAATGGACCGTGATTATTCTCCTTTAAAAGATAAAGTGACCAGCTATAGAGAATCCTCTAGTTTAAAAAATAAAAAAAAACAAATGTATGTAAACACCTACCCACTTGCGTAATTTCCACCCTGATGGGTTATGTAAGTGATCATACATTACGATTCGTCGAAAATGGTGGTGTTGATTAGAAAAATCAAGCCCGCGAAAAACATCCCAACGTTACGTGATCATGAGAGGTGAAAAAATTGCCTACACGGCAGCCCTATACATGTTTCCAGAAATGTGAATTTAACATTCATTGTAGTTACCAAAAGGCGCGTTTTTTTAGTCAGTGTGCTTTTCATGATATCTGTTTTCATGGTTACCTTCCAGTGCAGTGTGTAGCACTTTTTAAAACTTTTTATGTAGTCGGATATAATTTAATTATTACAGATCTCACGGTTCTACAGTTTGCTATATTTAAAAAATAAATAAATTAAAAGTAGGCCTTTAAATTTTCTTATAAATCAAAAGTTAAAGAATTTATTTTTACTGATAAATGAGAATGTTTTTCGAAAGTTATATATATTTTATGTTTAAAACGTGTAGAAAAATACATTTTTACATAGTATATAATGACTTTTTTTTACATTATAATAAAATAAAATTAGGTGAATATTATAAAAAATAAAGAGTACCGGCAACGTGTAAAACTACTCCATTTTTTTTTAGATAAAAAGTGTTTTTTTCAAGTTTTTATTTATTAACACCATTTTTATATATTTTGGTTTTAAATAGTTTTAAAAATGTTAAATATTTGCTAGAAAACGTCATACAAAAAAGACAGTTCGTATTTAACTGCTGTTTTGTTGTTGAATTTTTAATTTTATTTATATTTACTCTATGTCGGGTCCTATGACGCATCGGTAAGCGTGGTGGGCTTTTGTGCCGGACTTCAGGGATTTGAGTCCCAATACGAACAGCATTTTTCGATCGATTTCTGTTCGATGGCATGTTTGTTTGTGATGTTTAAAAATTTACTCCCACCCTTAACGATCGTTTAATAACTGGGTGTAGCAAGAGCGATCAGTTAACAAATAGTCCTGTCCTAGTCTGATCCTTCTATTCCTACTACTTTCTTTGGAAAAAGAGAGATTGAGCAACTGAGTAACAAGCAGTTCTCGTAGAAACACATCTGTTGAGATAAACTCCATTAGGAGTCCATGTGATCCACATTGGGAGCAGACATAGTAAAAAAAAACTAAAAAAAAACTTTATATATATCACTGCAAAATATACGTACTTCATTGGCAAACAGGTGAGCTAAGGGTAGGTTCGAGCCGGGGGCAAATTCTGTTAGCATCCGTTATAAAATGGGCATTTAGGAAAACATGTTCAAACGTGTAGCTCAGATAAAATATACCACGTTAATGTTTTTATGGCTTCTGCAAAACAGAAATACAGAAAACATATCTCATCGTTATAATGGTGTTTACACTGTTTACTATGCCGAGTGTATCTATGACATTTATTTTTCTTCATCTTCAAATACACATACATCTTAATGTTTATTTTAAATTAATGACAACATAAAAGAACAAGTAAGAACATATTATCTTCGCAGAAATTTTATTTCATGTATCAAGGTAACGTAATGTATTGAGAAAAAAGCAGCAGTTAATAATTCAATATCATTAGCTGTTCAAAGAATGATGCTGTCGACGCCTTATGGCCTTGAAACAAACGGCTAGTTACATTCGATTTAAAGTCATTATGAAAAAAAACTAAATATATGTCACAAAGCTGATATTAAAAATAAACAATCTCATCCTCGACTACGCTGGATGGATGGGTGTCACACGAACTGCAAGTGCTGGAGGTCAGCGATAGGTTATCTAATCCCGGACCTATTTTGTATTTCCGTGATTTCGGTTTTGACAATTTTTCAATCCCGGGATTGAGCACTTGTTGTAGCATAAAATCGTGTATAAATTGGGATTCAGGATTGAGAATTTTTTTTCAGTCAATTCAGTAAAAGTTAATTTTATATCAATTTGAAAACCCATACATTTGCGAATTTACCAAAATTACAAGCGTGAAACCTTTTTTTTAAGCTCTTTTAAGAATTTTTGAATCCAAAACCCCAGGAATTTACGAATTTGCAAAAATAACAGCGGGACTTTTTTTTTTAAAGCTTTTCCGTGTTTGGGATTAGTACTGTCGCAATCCCGGGATTTCGGGATCACAGAACTGGACAGGATCCCGGGATCGGATACTCTCTCTAGTCAGCGACTGGTTTAGGAGAGCGGAGGATCGAGTGGAGTGAAAGAGATTGATTGTCTTAGCCAAGGTTCTCACTGAACTGTACTTGATTTGATTTTGAGTAAGAGGTGAATTCATACTTTTTCAGACAGCCTTGAGTAAATTAAAAAATAAACTGAAAAGCTACTAGAAGTTCAGAATCGTAGTTCAGTACAAAGACAGTTCGGTAGAATGTTTCAAATAGATCCACGCATTTGAATTATCACCATGAGATATTAAAAAAAAGATATTTTTTTTGGCTTATTACATATTACAGTTGACTCAAAATATCACATGTTGACTATCCAATTTTCAGCCACGTCTCTCGTATACAAATATTTATTGTTAATATTTGGAAATATATGTCTCGTAGCATTATGTTTGATTTTTATTTCTCACAATAACCCCGATCCTGATAGCACGTCGTAGAGAAACTGTTAGCTCAAGTTTAACTTATTCTAATGCACTTCGAATAAAAAATATTTATCATATCGACTGTGGAAAAGAAAAAGGACGTAACCCACAGTTTTTTCAAAACAGGTTTTTTTTATCATCACAATGTATTAAACTTGATACACATTCTATCGAAAGGATGCAAGCTGCAAATGCCGAATTAGTATCGAAATTTATCATTTTAGTTTGAAAAATATGACCTTGTAAAATATTAAAACCAAGAAAAAAGACTGAAATAAAAGTTTTTCCTAGACAATTTCTTTAATTAATTAATTAGATTATGTCAATTAAACACCAGTTTAGAAGTCTCCATGCATTTCAAGGTTGTGTATAATTCATAATTTGCATATGGCCCAAAATCATCAAAACACGTTTTTTGCGCCTCCTTTTAAATTTGATATGTGTGGGTTACGCCCTTTTTCCTTTCCACAGTCGATATAATCTCATTCAAAGGGACCATGACTTAAAAAATATATCCCATGATAAAAAATATTTTTTCTATAAATTATTTAATGAATACAAAAATCAAGAAAAAATGATTATTTACAAAACAATATATTAAATAATCAATAATAGGGTCCAATAATTGAACATTATGAAATGATAAATTCCATCGTCAATTTGAACTAAGAGATTTTTAAATGAATACCTTATTAATAAACCAACTCATTACAAGCTTTGAATATTAAACGTAATGTATACCCACTTATTATTATCCGTATAAAACCCCTGCATAATAAGTTATAAGTATCAAAAGCTTTTCAAAACTGCTGCTAAGTGTAATTTAGTATCTACCGCAAAGAAAATTTTGAATTATTTACTCAGGTGTACGATAAAAACGCCAAAATGGCAGTTTTGGTTAAATAATAAAATGTGCTCCCTTTTCCCTTTTCCGCTTTTGCGCTACAGCTTTCTCGGGTCCTAATGAAACACTGTAAAGTTTATTTTTAATTAATTCGAATGACATTTAAAAATAAATTGTGAACGGAGTAAAAAATGGATGTTTGAAGTAACCTTTTTTTCTTTTAATACTCACGTTGTAACACTTTTTAAATTTTAAAACACAATTTCTAAATTGTTTGTATTTGTTATTCTAGACACAAAACTCAATCTTTCCGAGAAATATTTTTAGTAATATTAATTAAACAGAGTTTTCGTTAAAAAGTTTTTATTTTTATTGTTCAGTTCTCTTTGTAAATGATTTTTGTGTATTTTATTGACAGACTATATTTAATTAGTGTTGCCATAAAACAAATAAACATCAAGCAGGTTTTACTATAATATCGATATTATAACTAGTTATGTCTTAGAGATTACTGTAACAAA
This sequence comes from Himalopsyche anomala, assembly GCA_031772345.1. NCBI lineage: Eukaryota > Metazoa > Arthropoda > Insecta > Trichoptera > Rhyacophilidae > Himalopsyche > Himalopsyche anomala. Next base: position 8,308,654 of record CM062831.1, read on the forward strand.
AAAATGGTAAAATGATGCATTTTTTATCACTGATAGTTACTTTGTTATATCATGTCTGGATTTTCACAAACGATTGCATGCATTGCAGACACGTCAAGTTATATGCCGCTGGAAAAAACTAATGATTATTTGCTTTATCAAAATACATAAAGTAGTCGCCGATTATACGATTTTTTTTCTGCTACGCAGAATTACGACGATTGACTTTAAAATAAATATATATACATATATCACCACATTCTTCACCAAATCAAAAGCTGCACTTATTTTTATTGGTCCATAACTGTGGGGTTATAATGCTAAACGTACTATTTCCAAAATGAGCGATATTGAGTTAGGTATGCAGATAAGGTAATTCAAGCCTAAGGAATCGACTGATCCTATCAGTTTTAATACAAAATGTCTATAAGACTATCGTCTTTAAATTGGAAATCATATTTTTATGCAAATGTTAGTTTTTTGTGTTATTCGTTATAGTATTTGACCCTACTGAAAAGTTTGAGTTTTGGAAATAGTACGTTTTGCATTATAACCCCACGATTGTGTGTTATTAAAAATGTATATTTTTTAAAATTTATAAACTACAGTATCATTTTTGTGTACAAAATTTAAAGTAATTAAAACATAATTTATGACACAAATAATAAATAAGTGTTAAGTATGACTAAAATATAAAATCATATATCAGAAAGGTCAAATATACGGAAAGTGTCGATTTACGAATTTGTGTCAACAAGCATGCATGCCAATGAAGTCTTAATTATATCCTATCGATTTGACCTTTATAAGGTGACGTAAAAAAAATCGTTATGCCAATACTTGTCCCGGCGTATTTCAATTCTTTTTATCTTGAACTTCACTGAGTGACAAGCAGTTCTTATAGAACAGCTGTTGAGATAATCTTCGCTAAGAGTCTAAATGCTTATAATATAACGTGAATTCTATCAGATATCAATGAGACGTGAATGTAAATCAAATCTTGATATAATTTCAGATATCAATGATTACAATGAAAATTTCCAACCCAGATCTCAAAACTCACAGTATCCAGTAACAGCAAGGCAATAAAATATATACCTTTTAAGTAACACGTAAGACTTTTTAGTACTGAAATCTCTATGCGATGAGTGTTAGGCAGAGTTGAAGATGGAAAAAAGTTAATAAAAAGAGATAATAAAATATTGATTGCGGCAATAAAATTCCCCCGTTTTAACGGTCCTTAAAAAATCCAGAGGCTATGAGAAACCGGCATTCTGTATGAATTTCGAAACTCAATAAAATTCATAAAATTACTCCAAGCGGAGTTAAAATTTTCGTAACCGACATTATTGTATGAATATGAGCCATTGTTAATGTTTCATAATCGGATATAATTTTAAAAATCATCGTCACTCAAGAAGATTTTTCCGCTTACATTTAATTTCAACGTTTGATAAAAAAATACATATTATATAATTTAATCCGTGGCTTACCTTGCTTCCGTTCTCTTTATCGAGCGGATACACCTACCTCACGAATTACAAAATCAATTTTTAAATATTCATTCATTTAAAGCGTATTTTAATCTGACGTATTAAAATTTATTTTACTGCGCAACAGTGACAAGCTTGTTGTAAATGGTTTTCGGGACATGTTTGGTGAATTTCTGACGCAAGCCGGAAAACCCGTCAATTTTTTCGGAAAGAAAACCGGATCTGAACCGATAGAAAGACGATTTTTATTTTTTTTCGCAACATATATTTTTTTATTAATGAAGATTAATTTTAATAAAAATAAAATCATTTATAAATTTATTACTTGGAGCTGAACCGAAGACCAGAAATCTCGTTATTCTTTTCCGAAACGAAAACCGAAAGAGAAAACACTGTGGTTTTGTGTAAACAAAGTGAAAATTTAAATTATTATAAATAAAATTACATCGTCTGAGGACAGGCAATACTCGCAACGAGCAAAGCCTACTCTGCTAAGTACAACAATGTGGTTTATTTTAATTTATTATAATACTAGTCGGTTCCCGGCAATGGTTGCAATGCCACTCAAAGAAAAAAATGTTTGTGTGTTAGTTGTGTTTATTGAAGTGCATGTTTTCTTTTTCGTCTGTTTGACGTTTGCTGCCGATCCTTTATGGTACGACACACGCGCCACCTACTGTAAGTTAATTATACTATAACCTTCGTGCTAGTGCAAGCATACTTTGTCAAAATGAGCTGTATGGAAGACATACAAATATTGATTTTTATATATGTATAAGACCTACTGTAAGTTTATTTTACTATGCCTATAACCTTCCCGGAAATGCAAGCAAAAAGTTTGTCAAAGTTTTATTGCAATCGGATGAGCGGTGTGGCAACGCATTAAGTACGAACAAACAAACATTTTTATATATTAGATGATATAATGTCTTTCACTAAGAATTGACAGTTTAAATCTTAAATTGAGTCACCCATGTCCAAAATTCACCTTGTCCATTTTTATTTTCATATATATACTTACAAAAAGACGAAGAGAAAGCCTCTGTATTGCAAAAAAATATTTTCTTGAATGAAATTGAAAACAACATTGTCTATTTCAATTTGACTCGAGAAAATATGGTTATTTATTTAACAATACGTTTTGTGTGTCCAAAATAATGAATTTTGAAAATGGGTGACTCAACTAGATTATGCAGATTCGGTAATTAAATATTGATTCTGATACCAAACAATCGTAAATGAATAGGTGAAATAATCTTAAGCATAAACATGTTTTCCATTTATATTAAAAATGAAAATGATCTGTCGATAAATAAATAAATTTTAATATTTTCTGGTATTATATACCACCGCCGGTGGTATTCGTTTATAAATTTAATAAGCGAAGTTCTTTCTTAAGTGAAATCCCGTGTTCAAGAGCCACCCACTTAATTCTATTGTTTTTATGAAGATCGAATTTAAGATATTACAGTAATGTGTATTCATTGGCATACCATTGTGAAGGAGAAGATATGAGATCTCGCATTTCCGTGGACAGTAGAAATGGGAAATATAATAAAAAGTACCTTTATGATGAAACGGTATTTATTTTTGTTAGTCGAATTATAAAATTAATAAGAATATACAAATTCTAAATAAAACTTTAATTTTTAAAAATAGTGATTATTCCGTAGCCAAGCGTTTTGGGTGACGTCCTACCCAATTTCACGGACATGGGTTTTTATCTCGAATCAAATTATGAATTTGTTTTCATATATATTTTTGTCTGTGATTTTCTTTTTCACTTTTACTGCCCACATGTCATATTAGTAGTTCCATCAATCTATAATAATTGCATCATTTTTTTAAATAGAAACCGAGTGCTTAAATTACTTTAAAGTTCAATTTCTGTTGTATTTAATATTTCATTATGATTCCATACGATATAGACATGGCCATAACATATGAACCGTATAATTCAGCTGAAAAATTGTTGGTCCGTAGTCGAGTGGTTAACGTAGTAGGATACGGCTACTGTGCTCATGGGTTCAAATCCCAGTGTGAACAGTTTTCATAAATTGATTTTTTAAATGACTTCTGTTCAATAACATGGATGTGTGTGATTCCTAAAATAAGAAAGGGCGTTGCTTACCACAAGTCCTATCTTTCAATCCTCTACTAGCTTTGAAACGAGAACGTTGAGTAACTGCATAACAAAATTCTGTCAACACTTCCCCTACAGTGCTAAAAAGTACTTCCAATATTTTGCTGGCCCTTAAAGAATCAAGTGAAAAACAAGTTTTTTAAAAATGTACGTCCTGGGCTTTTACCGTCCATCAATATGCGGTAAGTGTTAAAACATGTTTTTTCATTTGGTTCTTTAAGGGACAGCAACATATCGGACGTATTTTTTAGCACTATAGAGGAAATGTTAAAATAAGCTACAGTAGGAGTTCTTATTTTCCACATTGAGAGCGAAAATTGCTTAAAAAATATATCTATGTAAGAATTATTTCGTTAGGTTATGAATATCTATCTCCAGGTAATTGTAATTTCCAACTGCCACAAATGGTCTTCTCGACTTTTGATAGCTTAAAATAACTCTTATAAAAATGAAACTTTGTCCAAAAACGAAACAAGGCATTGATATTTGGTGGATAATAATATTGCATAATGATTGCACGTTAGTTTTACTACATTTAAATATTACAGATTATTCTAAGCGTTTGTTTGGTGTAATAAAACAGCCTTTTGCGCATCACTATACAAAACAGACAGTCTACCGAATTGCAATTTGAAACCCGTTGTGCCAAATCCTGCAAAGTCTTACTCCATCACAAACCAAATGTCTCTACCGCTTTAGATTCTATGTACAAACATTCGTCAAGTGTTTACAGCTTTTTGCGTATTGCGAAAACCACTGGCAAGAAAATCGCGGCGTTCGTAAAATCAACACTGTTACATAATTCAAAAAATTTCGTGGGTGTACTGAAAAGTTTCGATATATTATGTGAGGGTATTATTTGCAAACACGGCTCATTCCAGAATGGTTCAAAAATTAAACTTGAATTTCGTTTTGAAAAACAATGTACGTTTAAAACATATTTTTAGTTTTACATTACTTTGGAATGATTTGTTGTATGTTATGAAGCCATGTTGGAGATTGATTTCAAAAAATACTTTCAAAATTTATTTTTATCTACTAAATTACATTCATGGTTCATGTTTCAACAATTTTGGAATGAGCAGGGATTGCAAATAATAGCCTCTTTTTATTTCGTATTTACTGCTTGCGTCGGATAACGGGGTTGAGGTGGTTTGATTTTGTGAGGAATTCGGAGATAAGGGAACGTACAAGACCACGCCTCGTCACGTCACTGGTTATGGAGAGACGTTGGAACTGGCTGAGTCACGTGCTGTGGATGCCTCCGGAAAGTCTCAATCCTGCCTGCGTCTTCTTTCAACCGGTGGGATTCTGACTCCCCGGACGTCCGTCGGGTACTATCCGTAGGATGTACTCGGTGGAACTGAGGGATGCTGGTATGTCATAGGAGGAAGCAAATCAATTGGCGGGAGACAGGGAAACATGAAGATGCCGCATGGCGGCCATATACTCTACATAGGGAGCGAATATGGTCAAACAAGAAGAATTTACTGTGGAATAAAAAACACAAAAAACCTTTACGACACTTACAAAAGTGTCCAAATCGATTAACTTTTGGAAATATATGCATACTATCAATCCAATAACTGTCAACATGAAAGAGTTTTTAAATGTTAACACAATAAAAATGTATGGAATAAGTAACTAGAGATAAACTCTTTAAATATTTAAAAGCATATTAATTTTGATTTGTTGTTTCACCCGGGAATTCCGATATCTTTTCTATCATTATTCACTTGTATTTAAAAATAGAGAGGTAGTAAAACTTACGGTACTTAAATTAAAACAATACATATTATTTTAATCTCGACTTGACAAATTAAAGATCTGTTTGTATACATCTATGACATTTTGTTAAAATAACATATAACTGAATATAAAACTTAAGCGTAGTTTTCTATTACATGATAATCCGTAGCACGCTTTTAAAAATCGTGTTAAAGAAAGGATGTATAAGCTTGCGACATATCTTTGGGAGCGGACATTGTTTAAATATACATTTTACTTCGGCCAGAGAGTTTTAAGCGACCGTGTGTGAATACTGAAACCTAATCGCTGTTAAAAGAATTTCTACACACACAATTCGGAAAGATTAACAAAGAATTTTAAAAGCGAGAATTTTTCAGTTGGATGTCAGAACAGTTGGACGTAACAAATGGTCTGGAGCGTTTTGCTATTCATTGCATTTTTATATTTCGCTGTTTTTCATGCGTTAGAAAGTATGTGAGCAGAGGGTTGGCAGTGGAAACCTTTAACCCTCCCAATGATATTTTGGTTTCTCGGCACGAATCTTATCACTTAAAGCTAACTCTTTCAAACGTCTGTTGTCTAGATTCAATCAAATTGAAAATAGTTAAGCGAACCGTAAAACGGTTTTTGCCAATAAAATATTTTCCAAGAGTAATTGAATAAACTAATACTCGACCCTTGCCAGACTTGTATAGACTTAATACAATTTCGCAATAATACTAGACAGTCGTACAAAAATAAATAATGATTTAATTGAATTTAAATTTGAAGAAATTATTTAATTTTTATGTTATTAGTTAGTCTTTTCAGCTATTAATTTAATGCTATCATGCTTTCATCAAAGTCAACTGTATTTTAATTGAAGTCTTTTTAGCGAATTCATGGTTTTGATTATTTTATCATTAACAAGAAAATTATTTGAATTCTGTAAAAATTTGCCGCCTGTGTGATCGAGTGGTCAACGTCGTCGGCTACCGGTAGCGGTCACGGGTTCGAATCCCAGTACGGGCAGTTTTATAAATTGATTTTTCAATCGATTTATGAATTTCTGTTCAAAGGCATAGGTATGAGATGTCTTGAATTCCCTCCTCACACCCATTCTATCATATATCTTAACCACTAGTCCTGTCCTAGCCCTATCCTCATATTCCTACTCTCTTTGGAAAAAAAGAGGTTGAGCAACTGAGTAACAAGCATTTCTCGTAGAAACAACTTCTGTTGAGATAAACTCCCACATTGGGAGCGGACATGGTAAAAAAAATAATGTTGACAAAGCTATTAATTGAAAAATATAACAAAATACTGAATATAAAAACTAAAGCAATGAGATTCTCAAAGAACCGTTTGTATTATATTTTGTATTTTTGGCCTACCTATGTAAAAATGCTATACAGTGAAACCTCGATTCTACGTTTTTCAAGGGACCGTAATAAATGAACGAATAATGCGGGAAACCAATAATGTGGAAAATCTTCAAATAATACCAAAAAAATGTTTAATTTTCAAAAAACTTATTTATTTATGTAACTAAATGTGATGTAAAACTATTTGAGCGAAAAAAAAATATTCTACAAAAATGGTCAATTGGGATAATAATTGGGACGGGACGATAATATTATTTAGATGATAGATCGAGGAAATCAGTAAATCGGGGAATGATAAACGTGGATTTTTTAAATATTTTTATGACGGGGTCTTGGTCGAGTAAAATATAAACGATCCATGCAAAAAAAACGAAGATAGCGAGAACGGTAGATCAGGGTTCCACCGAAAAAATTGCGAAACGAAATGCGAGGCAAAACTATTTTTGAAAAATATTCAACGAAAACGGTCAATCGGGATAATATTCGTGACGGGACCAAAATATTTAAACGATATATCGAGGAAAACGGTAAATCGGGGAACGATTAATGCGGGATTCTTTTACATTTTTCTTATGGGTGTTTGGCTGGGACTATGAAAAATTAACGAACAATGCAAGAACTGTAGATCGGGGTTCCACTGTATGCTTAAAATCTATTGATTAAATAATAACTGTATAATACGCTTTAATTGGAATTGTGCTGAAATTATCAACGCTATTGCTATTTCAACAAAGACTTATAAAAAATAAATACTTAAAAAACAAATGTCACTAAAAATGTTAAGCGCTTTCTCTCGTCATTGTTTATTCATCTAAAATTGATTTAAAAACTGTCATCATGGGCAAAACCACAATGTCTTAAAGTACTAGTATTGTAGCTTAAATTTTCGATTTAAAACCTTTTAAGTAATGGTATTCCGAAATTGGATAGGACCAAAATGCCGGTAGTCAAGAAAACACATCAAATTAAATTTGCTTTACTGTCGTAATTGGATTTGGCGCCTTGTTTATTATTTGCAACTCTGTGCGCCTACTTGTAACGGCGTTTCTTGTTAACGAAACAAACCGAAATTATCTTTTTTTCTTGTTACGTGCTGAGAATGTTTATCGCTGTGTATTCTTAATGGTATAACCTGAGGCATTTAAGGAATAGGTTCCAAACTTTCACTCTGAATAATGGAGATTTTATAAGCGGGAAATACAATAGTCTTATGTATTTATCAACTGATATCAATGAAGAATTTAGCATACTATTTTATATATTGATATGGGCGGATTTAAGTTCAATTCATGGTTTAGTCAATGTCAAATTTAAGTTTTTTCAGTTTAAATTTGAGGTCTAAGACACGGGTGTTTGTGAAGGTAATTATCCTTGAGTTTATTTAAAATAACTACAAAAGCTTCTCATCAAGTTTATCTCATATAATTTATCTTCATGTTACAAATTATTTGGCACATTGGCATAAGCTAAAACGCCAAATATATATAAAAAAATGAAACAGCAAAATTCATAAAATACAAAACAGGACGTTTGTATAAATAACACTGTCAAATTGTATTTTCCTCTCAGTTGATAATACTCGTAAGCAAAACCAGTCCTGATCTTTTGAAATAAAAGTGGAAGTACTAGAAATGAATGTTGCATTATTAAAAACAATGCATTTCTAACAAATATTGACAGTAAACACCCTAAAACTGAGGTCAGTCAATTTGGCGATATCGTGTTTCAAATCGTAAAAAGGAAAGTATTTTTTCATAAGTATGTTATTAACTTTATTTTAAAAGTTTATAATTACCATTTAAATAAAAAAAAACGAATTTATTAATGTTTTGTGTGTAAGACTCTGCCAGAAAAAAAAACAGAAAAAGAAAACACAATTCAATGTATACAGAAGTCCCTCGGTGTAGACTTTTTACCAATCATTAGAAAAGCATATAATATGCAAATTAATTAAAAAGACGTGTTATAGAACTTATATATCTATAAAGCTATTACACACCATTAACACGATTCAAAAACTGTTTACAAATATCTCTATTTACTAGATCCATCCCTGGGGAGGAGGGATTCAGCGGTTCCCATTTTATGTCTCGATTCATCGCAATGATTAAAGAATACATTTTTTAAAATTTTCGTATTGTATCAGAATTTAGAATACTCTCAATGTAAGATCTTAAAAATTCTGTAAAATCACTTGGAGTAAATTATTATAAATTAATAAAACGCTAATGATATCTTGTATTTTCGCTACCGAGATTTGCTTTATAAAAACAACAGTCTTTGCTCACAAATAAAGAATAGGTGATTTTGTCATCACTGCTCATTTGTTTGGTTTAAGTACGATGTCTCTAATTTTGTTGACCTCCTCATTTTTAAAATTCTGTTTTAGAAATGGCTTATGATTGTATAATATTTCTGTAAATTGAGTGACTTGAGTGACGACCACATATTAATTTTGCATATGATGAGCCTTTTTACTTTCAAATATCTCGTTGCGAATAGATTACTAAGCAAAGCACAGTTATCGTATAAACGTGTTTTTCAATATTGAATTTCGACTGTGTAGTGTATTTATTTAAAATGGAGTTTTAAATTATTTATACGTTTCCTGATACATATATGCAAAATATAAAATTTGTATCAAACTAACATACTCGTGACTGAATGAATTTTAAAGCAAATGTTAGCTGTACATTCAGGAACTCTATTAAAATAATGGAATAAATGTTGCCTTCCTAGAGAAACCTTTTACTCCTTTGTCTGGTGACCGATTCAGCGTGTCGCTTGAATTGAGTTAAAAAGTATAATAGCTTTGTATTATGTGGCAAACATTTCAACCGTTTTCCAAACCCGAACGATTTTTCAAACAAAAAGTTCGCTAGCGGAGCTTTTAAACGAGAGTGGTGAATTTAGAAGCTGTGGGGCATAAAACGAAGCTGTAAACTACAGTCATTAACAATGCACTTAGACAATTAAACCCAGTTTAAGCTCACAATTATGAGACAACAACGAGCGACATCGATTTTTCACGATGTTTCAGTCAGTATTTTATGCACTGTCGTATACATATTTATTATATCTAGCGTAAGCCGTATTTTAGTTTAAGGAAACAAGATGGATTTTTTTATTTCTAGACTTTTAGGAAGAATAGTAATCTCTAGATATATTGTTTAATTATAATACGTTTAGTACTATAATATTTCTAACAACGTCTAGAAGAAATCTGAATACATAATATGTGTTATATATATGTTTAGGTATTATAGTCTCCCTAATGATGCGGCCTAATTATATGGCTTATGTGACCTGCGGTGCTATTTTTAAATCCATAAAGATAAAGATACAAATAAAGGAAGTCTCAAGACTCAACATGATTTTTGTTTTAGGTTTTTACGGTTGTTGTGTGAGATTGTAGGTAATCGTTAGAAACAGGATTTTTTTAACTCTAAATTTTTGTAAGCTTGCAAAGTATCATGTTGTACAGCATATTTAACTTTAGTACAATCGATCTAATGGAAATAATAAAACAAAATTCATTTTATCATTTGCGTTTGACAGATTGATTCTAAAAACAGAAAACAATTATTACACTTAAGTCATACCAATAATCAAAACTAAATACGAAAATCATGTTTAGTATTAGAGGCCCTTCCTTTATAATTGCGAAAATACTAATTTCAAAAGAATTGCGTTGGGAAACCGATTGTATATTAAAGTAACATTATAAATTTATTCAAGTACAAATACTACAGAAAGAAATATCATTCCTGTTCTTTCCTCTCAGTATCATATTATATTATCATCTATCTACATATTAGAAGCATATGGTAACAAATTGAATTCCGTAACTCTCTTTATTATAAAACTATTTGTTGGTATTGTTTCTTTGTCAGACCAGCAATATCTAATCATTTATTATGTTGTGTGTGTTTATATATACTTTATTGAAGAATAAATGCATCCTCTCCCATCAACCCTCAATCTGAATAAACGACGTAAGATATATTAATTTGCTAACTCCTTAATCTTTCTGAAATCTATCGATCTTTCGGAATAGGTTGACAAAAAATTTTGCTTAGTGACGTATGTTGAAATACAAAAAGAATGGATTCAGAAATAGTGATTATTATTCTTTTCACGCTAAAACACATTTGAAACTGAAGATAATTGCAATAAACAGAAGACAATAAAATTGCAGTTACGCAAGTACGTGACAGTCTTCAATAGAACTTATATTCTTCCACTCTTTCTAGTGGTTTAGTATGTGACTTTGACGTGCATGCTCAGATTGTCTGTATCATACTTCTGCCTCCTAAACATGAGTCATAATTAAATATGTTTTTAATATTCAGTTATGCAATATAAATTAATCCACTTTCAATAGGTAATTACGACTTGCAACAGAATATCAACGACTTGGAATAAAGAATTCAGCATCTTAAATTCAAGAAATTAAATTTTAATTTATATATTTTTAGAGTCTTCTCGTATAAGTCGATCAGTACTTAAAAATATATTACTATATTTATAGAGTCAAAACTGATTTCGATAGACGAAACAATAATTGTGCAAAATTGCAGAATTAGTTAAAATAAAATTTAACACTTTTTTCGAGCTTTCATTTCTGTATTCATAAGTGGTTAAAACTCGATCAATTTATGGAATTTTTACAATTTTTAATTCTTTATTAAATGTCATCAGATTTTATTTAACTAATTATTATAGTATGAGTATTCGCTGGCAGTATTTGGTCAAATGACATTATAATAAAAAAATAAAGCACTCATTTGTATTAATATAAAATTTATTTTATATGAACAGGATCAGTTTCGCTCATGCCGAGCATTATCAGCTGATGATCAGTATAACCACTAATCAAATAAAATATAAGGGAAGTTCGTACATACGACTGTTTTATTTTTATGATTTTTTTATTTAAGTAATTATGATAATGAATATATTGTTTATAAAAAATAAAATCATAGCTCAGTTTTCGTGAACGCAATCATATAATGTCCGGAAAACGTCCGTTCGGCTGGAGAATAAAACTTTACGAAACATTAGACTTATTTGACATTTTACGTTTTTCAAGGAAAAGTTTTTCTCTGTATTTTGTAACACAATATTGCCCGTATAAAATTGAGTTATTTTTTATTCATTCAAAAACTGATAATCCTGAGATTTTTATTATTTCTGAACAGCGAAAATAAAATTACGTGCGTATTTTTTTCACAAAAATTACATTTTGTCGTCGGTAGGTTTTTATTAGAGACGCGTATTCTTAGCATTGTGTTATAACAAATAAAATTTGGAATATATGCTTATATCACAAATATGTATAAGTAAAAAAATGTTCCACACAGGCACACGATTGTCAAGAGTTTTGAATTGTTTTTATTTGACGCTATACCTACCATTAGTGTTGTCGATTGAGAACTACTTACAATATTAATTTCAACTTCCAATAATTGTACAAAATATTCAATCCACCGGTGGCAGGTTCAAAATCCAGAATATTTTTTTTAAAGCTCAACATCTGAAAGGATATGCGCATTTTTTTAAATCAACCATTACGTAGTATAAAAATTGGATCCACCATAGATATATTACAAATTCAAATAAGCAACGAAAATTCAATTGAAAGAGTTTGGTTGTGCTGCTCTGAGATCAATTTGGTGTCCAGTAATAATGTAGACGCAGAAAGATATTTCTGTAAATATCTATATAATATAAAATATATATAATATATAAAATATACATAATATATAAATATATTTAATTATAACTAATCGTCACACAAATTTAAACAAAACATATGTGGAAACATGCTCCATGCTTAGTTTCAATAAATTTCAGTTTGATATTGTATTTTTATAGTCATGTTTGCTTTTGTATTATATGCATGTATTTAAATTATATAAATTTTGTGAAAATTCATCGAAATTGTTAATTATTTAAAATAAACGTTATCTTCTAATCGTATATATTTTATAAATTTTGTTAAAACTCATCGAAATGATTTATTATTCGAAATTTTAGTCTAATAAAAATATATACTAAAATACGACTAAAATTTAAAATTTGTAATCCTCCAAAATGTTTAAGTATAAAAAGAGAATTGGTGAAAGTAGATGATTATTGATTCACCCTTAGGAACACGTCATTTTTATTCCGTCGCTTACTTCCCGACCCTCTATAACGGAAGCACGAGCATTAAAATAATAATTAATCCTATTAATATTTAAATGGAAAAAATATGTGTGCATATATATATGTAGTTATGTATAAATAATAACAATGAAAATGGTGAATATTTAAATACAATTTAACAATTTAACATTTGAAAATCATAAATAAAATAACATGGAGAATACCATTTCGATGCTGTCTGTCATGGAAATTATAAAAATTTTCAAGGAACTGTAATCCTAAAATACCAACAATGATTTTGTTGAAAAAATTAAATTGTAAATTAAAAATAAGCTGGTAGGTTAATTAAGTACTTTTTCAGCTTAAAAAATTGAAAAAATACTCACCCTAAAAGCAATTTTGTCGTCCATTATTTAAAAAATACCTGTAATTATATCGTCTCATATCCCTTAATTCAGAAATTACACATACTCCAGTTATACGATTAATGACAAAATACTATTTTTTAACTTATTTTAAATATCGTATTCAGCTGAATGTAAAAATAGTTGTACAACAATTATCAACTAATGTATTTCAATGTCACGTCTTTGTCTGAGCTATGTTTTCATATATTTTGATTAATAAATACATATATACATATTATTACTTTTCATATTGTAAGCGAAGAAAAACCCGTTTATTCATAGTACTAAAAATGACGTGATACCAAATCAGCCATATTCATTTGATTTTAGGATAAATTTATTTACTAAGTCACTGTGAATAATAATAAATTGCAAGCTTTCATATTCAAAAATTTATGTTTTCTCTATAATAAAAGCTGTATTGGATTATCACCGTTTTACGTGCTTAGTATTAATTATTTATTTAGACAAAATCCATTCATTGATTTGATTTTGAGTGATGTCCGTTACCAAAAGATATTAAATGAGTATCCTATGAAGCACATCAAAAAAAGCTATTAAACCAGAACTGGTTGCTGTTCAGCCCTTATCCTATTGAGATAGCCTTAAGATAATAATCCTGGCTAGAATGAGACTAGTAGTAAGATAATTGCTTTCGCTTCGATACGTTTTTATGATTGTTTGGGTGGTAGAGAAATAAGTACATCAAAGAAATTCATATTACCACTAGTTAAAATTTGTGTATTTGTTCGTAAGAAACTTCGAGAACTATATTTATAACATAGATTCATTTTTTTTTAACTAAGACTGGTCCCAATTTAGAACATGGAGTTTCTCAACAGATTTTTCTATGGGAACTGAATATTAGTCAGTAACTCAACCTCTTATCTTTTGAAGAGAGTAGGGAAAGAAGGAAAAGTCTATGACATAACTGGCTCACTTCACCTCTCGAGGGCTCCCTCGAGAGAGGAAGTGAGCCAACTAGTAAAATGGTAAAACTTTTTCTTGGAATTTTAAGTACAATTTTAAAATTACTTGGTGTTTTGGTGAATTGCAAATTATTTAACGAAGAAAACACTGTTACAATGTGTTATAATCAGGGCTGTGTTAAAAACGAATCGGTAAAAAATCGGAAAATACTGAAAAACTAAAATCATATACATTAGCAAATTTAGCAGCTATTAAATTCTGTTGGAACTACAGAAACAATAAAATTTGGAGTACTTTTTACATAATAATAAAAGCCGTTTCAATAAGTAATTAGGATAGAAGTCGTGTTTTAAATAATGGGGAATTGTAATTAGTATTTAAATTTATGTGTTATTTAATTGCTTAAGATAGATAACAAAGCTTAAAGCTCCTCATGCTTCAAGATCAAACGTTATATTTTTCTTAAAGCTTTTGTATGGGGCTGTGGAATGGACGTCGAGTAAAGCTCGATGCTAGAGATTAGAGCTTTAGATGAGAAAATACCGACGGATGCTTCGTATTTCATGGGTTGACATATCGATAAGAAGCCGGGACGAATTGGACCAAAATTATAAAAATATTGAAGCTTTAGCACGAATAACAATGTTCAATTTTTTCAATAATTTATTTTAAGGCGGATCATTTGTATGTATAATATACTACTTGTAAAAGATATTTTTATCTGACGACAGGAGACACAAAAAACGATGTTTGATGATTTCGGGCCGAATTATAAAATATACACAACCTTGAACTGCACGGAAACTGATAAACTGGTTTTAAATTGGCATAATCTAAAATTATTTAAGAAAACGCTATTTTTTAATCCTTTTTTTTTACAATTTCAATATTTTCATAGAATCTTCTTCAAACTTTCAAGCTAAATTAAGATAGGGTAAAAATATCAAAGCATTTCAGTTCTACAGATTTTATATGTTATACGTTGATAGCTATTTCAGCTCTCGCTATCGTCAGAACTATGCTTTAAACGTAAATTTGCTCAGCTATATATACTGGCTAAGAAGAGATACACTATGCATCATATTATTCACTCTAACATACTATTCTCACGATGGCGAGAGCCGAAATAGCTATCAACGTATAACATATAAAATCTGTAGAACTGAAATACTTTGATATTTTTACCCTATTAAAATGGAGTTTTACCAAGTAAATGCCAAATAAATAAATAAACTAAATTAAGATACTAATTAGACATTTTCAGCTAACATCCGTTTGATAGAACGTGTATCAAGTATACATTGTGATTATCGAAAAAAACTGTTTTGAACTGTGATTTAAGTTCCTTTGCCTTTTCACAGTCGATATTCGTTGCAAATTTTTCGATTATTTTACATTACTATATCACTACAAACAAATAGTTTGTAATTCATAAATTAAAAAAATTGGTTGTATTTTTTTCTTATCTGACGTATTTATAAATTTAACGTATATATATTGAAATATATATATGATTGTTTTCCTCCATTAGATCATCAAATTAAAAACTACTACTTGCCTGAATTTGAATCAATTTTGATAATTTTCATATAAGTAAGTGTGTGACCATAAAAATCACAAAAAAATAAATTCATTTCGTTGAAACGGTTATTTGTGCTATCTTATTCGTGTTATCAATTCTACAGCTACGATAACCCTTATCAAGGAATTATTATCACAAACTATCTAGTTATAATTTTTAAATGGGTAATACTATCATTTTGTCGTAAGCTAACCTGGAAGATATGTTTGGCATACGTACATACATATGTCTTTAGATGTCTCAATACATCATGTGTTATTTATGAATTCCGTAACTTATGTATTTTTTTCTTATACATATTTATAGCCCTCATAAAATCCAAAGCAGTCCGTCTTAGTGTTACGACGTGATATATATGGATTAAAAAGATTAAGTGCACCAGTCCGCCCCTGCTATTAATTCAGACCCTTCAAGAGGCGAGACTCTCTTAAAAACAGGGCTACCGTTTTAAAAATAACATTATTTTTTATTATACTTAACTGCAAGAAATATCTAATTTTAAGGAATACAATTTTACACATCGTTAATCAACGTACACCGAAAAATCATTTCAATTACGTTTAATACATAGGTGCCAAATTAGAAGCCGAGTTTTTGGTGTCGTCCTCTTCACATGCTTAAACTTTCATAAATTGATTTTTTAATCGTTTATGGATTTCCGTTCAAAGACATGGATGAATATTTTGTTTAAATTATCTCGCTTCAATCTGAATGAGATACTGGAATTAGTAGCGATTAGCTGACCATTTCCATATAATAAAAAGGGGTATTGAGCGATTACATTAAAATCAGTTATCCCAGAAAAAAACAGTTTCAATTATCATATAAAACTATAGTATTTCTAAACAATTTTTCTAAAAATACCTTAGTTTCTCTTTTAACGTGTTTTTTTCAAACAGTTTCCAAATAACACGATGCTACATCTCTTGCATGTACTAACTACTCACTACTATGCCCAGAGAGATTCATTCCTGGAATCCCGAAAATTTAGAAAGAGATTACACAGGGTCTAGATATTTCAAGTGATAGAAGAAATGTCGCACCAAATATGCGTAAATGGGTTCGTCTATTGTCCGATAATAATAGTTAGTTATCTTAGTTGCGATTACTTTTTTAAAACAAATAAAGGTAGGTAAAATAAACAACGGTAAATGGTATTTTTTGATGTCGTAAATTGATTTTTATACAAATAAACTTATCCACATGGTGTACATTTTTAACGGGGCTTAATCGGTATTATGTGGAACGTATCCACCGTTTAAAAAGAGATGACAGCGTTTTTTAATGTAATTATTTTATTGAATGAATTAGCATCAACATGGAAGAAAATAATGGTTAAAACGTAAAAACATAGCAATTTTTTCTTATTTATCATTATTATTTCCATGTTGACGAATTTTAGTATTTTTCTTTGTATTTAATCGCTTTTACTTTTATATATTTAGTCACATAATTTTTATTCAGATGACATTGTTTTTATGGGATATATTTGAAGTAATATATTGACAGTTGTTTTAATAATCTTAATATGTGTAATTATTTATGCCTTTATGCACGATGGTAATATATTTTCTTACTTCCAAAAAGAAATCTATAATGCATTTAAAAGGAAATATTAGTAGCTTGTCCTTATCAAAACAGTGCAGAATAATTACATAAATATAAAAATTGGTTAAAAAAATGTTACGCTAAGCAACTTAGAACATCTGGAAGTATAGTCGTGTAGCAACCCTGCTGGCCGAAGGAAGCTGGTTGCCTTCCTTAAGAAACTGGGTGAATTATCAAGAGTGTGCTCAAGTATTACTTTGCCTCGGCGCGATTGGAAATGCTTTCGAAGATCTGCTGCGGTCAAAGAATACAACGCGCAGAAGAAAGAAGAGGTTTTTTCAATCAACTTTTATATTCTTCTATTTTCCGGTCTGAGCCTTTTTAAAAACACTTACCGATTGAAAATATATATACACACATATATGTAGAATTTTATGAGTGAGTAAATGATGAGCGACTAGTAGTATTTGGCATACACTTGATTACCTATTAGCAAAACTGATGATTCTCTTTTTTGTTGAATTGGTAAGACTTTATGAAATTTTAAATAAGTTCCTTTCTTCTTAAATAACATTCTCTCGCCATTCGTTTATTATTTTTTTTTCATTAGCTTTCATTTTCATTCGCCTATTGTTGATATTCAACTTATATGGGTCCTAAAACTTTTTTTTTCCTAAAATTTTCTGTTTAATGATACTTCTGAATGAAGCGAAAAACGAGTCACATTTTGTAAAAAAACAAATTTACCGTCAAATCCATTGAAAATATGTGATTTTATCATGAATATTTTTTAAATCATTGTCCAATTCATTTATTAAGGACACGGCCTCCTTACACTTCTTTATTTTACGAAAAGATTACGGACAGAAAGAATAGGGCTCAGACAGGACTAATGGTTGGCTAATCGTTCTAGTTACGTCATGTTATGTTAGGAGTGCATAGGTGGGAGGGAATTATTCAACATCAGAATCACCTACGGCTTAAAACTAAAATCGATAAATCAATTGGAAAAATGCTTTGTTCGCAAAAAAAACTGTAATTTCAGTATAGAGAATCAAGCAACATCAAAATCTAAATGAACCTAATTAATTTTTGATGTTATATAAAAAATAACGAGGGTAGTGTTTTTAAGTTGCCAGACGGTCATTTCCTGTCCTAAGCGTCCTTGACGGAACGAGTTGATATTGTTTTAGAAGGCGCGTGTATCGAAACACAGGCCATTTTATATGCCTTGCGTCCAGTCACGAGTCAATTAATGTCTATGTAGAAAATGTATATAACCGTTGTATTATATATTTAAAATTTTGGTTTTAATTTCATTCAATGTGAAACAATATTTTTTTTTTGATAACTTAAGCCCTTTTTGTAAAACATGTATCAATATTTGCAAAACCGTTATTTATCATGAAGCACTGAAAACCATTATAAACCTATTTATTCAATATGCGTTAGTGCGATCTAAATATGCGATGAATAAACTGGTCAACTATTTATCTTTTTTCCATTTTTCCATTTAGTTCGACGTGACAAATCATATTTAATTTTTCAATTAATATTCTTAAACGTATATTTAATTTTTCAGTTTTTAAATAGGTAAATTTAAATGGTCAGTGTTTTACCAAGTGAACGATAACTATAAATCTAATATTTGGTCAGTATTAATAATATATTTTGGCAGTACAAACATAGAAAAGTGAGATTTCTTTAAATTTTCTCAATAGCCGTGATCAGAAAAATGTGGTTAGGATTTGCTTAGTTGTCAACATAACACTGGCGTGGCGTTATGATTAAAATACAGATCAATAATATAAAACTGATTATTGTTAAAGAGTACCTTTAATTTAATATAAATGATTAATACTCAATACTGTCTTAAAGTTGATTTTAATGCTGACCAGTTAAAAGAGTCCTATTCTAATATTTAGCATGAAATAAAAGCTATTATTTAATGTCAGCGAAAACGGTTCTATAGCTTTTAGAAATTTCAATTACTTACAAAAGTACTTTACTAGATAAGATGATGATTTACTTTGTTAGTTTCCATTTGTCATCTTTAAGCCTTTATAAATACAAATATTCGCAATCTGACCAGAATTCCTAGAATTCAATTGAGAATTGACAAACTATTTCAAGCCAGTTTTAATTTGTAATTGAACTGTAGAGAACGACTTAGTTAATTAATTTATTAATTGAATTTTATAGTGATGAGTTCGATCAAGTTTACTAAGTTAGAATGTGTTTATTCACTGTGTAATGTCGGCATCTTCTATTGCATATCCACTAGCTTGAATACCACTGTGGAAATATTTTTATAATGTAATTTTTGGTGTATTTATGAATTAATATTTTGTAATATGATTTCATTGTTACTCTTGCGATTTTAAAATCCTTTAAGAACTGGACTAAGTTTTCTGTCTTAAGCACAATACTATTTATTCTATCTCAACAAATACATAATAAAAACCAGTGTTTTAGAAAAACTAATGTTGAGATACTCCACTAGGTGTCCATCTATGGTCCACATAAAGCTTAACTTTTTTTGTCAAAAAGACTATTTTGAAATCAAAATTTTTTGGCGGGCCACCATTTATTGTAAATATTCGTGTTAAAAAGAATAATGCAATAACATAAAAAAATATTTCATTGACTAAAAAATATTATTGCTCTTATAGTTTTATTAATTATTTATACTAAAAAACTTTTTTTTTCAGAATGCGATTAATGCATTTGTTTGTTTGAAAAAAAATTGTAATCTAGACTCAAATGTTGTAGTGTGAATATGCAAAATAGTTTTGATCTCAAATTTGATTTATTAATATGCATGGCGGAAAATGTTTTTTTCGCAAATATAGCTACTTCCAAGTAAAAAAGCCATTTGATGAGCATGTTTAATTTTATTTGGATATGCCTCAAGTGAAATTCTTATGTAGAATTAGTAATACAGATTTAACATAACACTTGTAGGAAAAATCAAAATGTCACGCGAGACACACTTTGGGAACCACTGACATAGGGAATATAAATAGTTAGAAAATATATATTTTTTTATATGAAATATAAATAAATAAAACTTGCGTATTTCACACAATTTTAAATGAGTAATTTTGTTAAATACCATCACACCCTAAAACGATAATTTTAAAAATACAATGGCTTACGCTTAAATTGTTTTTAAACGAAAGCTTTACGCGAATAATAGATAGAAGGGAATATATTTAAAATCTATTGTCATCTGCAGATAATAAGTAAGTAAGTAAGCAATGCGCTTTGTTTGACAGCCTTCGGGTGACGTCGTTTATGCGACGTGAAAACTGTCATGGACGAAGAGGGTAGAATGCATTTGATTGATATATAATCATATTTAAAAGCTTCCTTGTATTTGAAAATATTTACGTGTTCCAAAGGAGGTAATGGATTTCGCAAAAATTTAAATTTAAATAAAAAACCTTTAAGATAATCTATTTTTTTAAATATCATGAAATGCACTGAAATGTAGCAAGTCGGTAGATAATAAGACAAATAAATAAACAACAATTTCTCAAAATGTTTAACAACGTTTAGTCGACTAATCGCCGTAATTTAGTTGTAGAAACAGGAAATCTGTAATGTTAAAAAGTGTTTTATAGCTTTCTGCTAGTACTAACTGCAAACGAATTATACTTTATTCGTATTACTTCTTTAAATATCGAAAAAAAATAATATATATGAGTTGGCTTCTTTTTTGAGACTATAAAGCGTGGATAAATATATCGATCTGCATTTATAACTCAAAACATACAATTGACTTAACGTTTCTTGGTAGTATACCGACGATATGATAAACGTTTTGATTATTTCACATGGCATGAAATGGCATATAAAAAAAATGTACCTGAACACGTTAATAAACGCAATTGAGGTTACTGTATGTTCACTAAAGACACCTAAACTATGAACGTGTTTTTATTATTTACGTCTGAACAAGTCAACCGTAAATTTCTAGTAACTACCGGACTCCTAACTCTTATTCAACTACCCGCAAACTTTATTCTCTGCTCTACAAAAAAGTATAGTGATTCAGAGATCAATACAAAGAGTTGCGTATTAAATGTATCAAAGACGTTTTATTTTTTATTCAATTACGCTGCAAAAATCTTTAGCTCAATCTTGTCTACAGAATTCAAATGCAACCAAGTGAATAAATTCACAATTACAACGAAATAAAACGTTGGCAGTTAATGCCAGGATATTATTACAATCGTATTGATAAATTATTGCGTTCGTATTGTTGTAAGAGTATTTATTATCTGTCGTTTCAATTATAGTTCAACGTAATCGTGTCATTATATGTATCACATGCCCAAACATTATAAATTTGAACTCTGGGTCAGTGTATAGGTAATAGTTGAAAAAAAAACAGAAAACCGGGTAATACATTTGGATGCCCGAATACATGGGTGTCCAACCGGTAGATCGGGATTGAACAGTCGATCCCAAAGCAAAATTTGGTCGATCCCGAAAGCTTCCGTGAATTTCGATAAAATATATAATTTAAATATAAAATATACAAAAATACTAAAATTGAATTATTTTGTAAGCACATACCTATCTAATGATATGTATTTTGCATTTAAATTAAACATTTATATGTTTAAAAAAGATAAAAAACCCCACTTACTAAAATTTCTTATAAAAATCATGTTAGAAGTCGATCGCGAGAAAACTTAAGATTGAAAAGTCGATCCCAGGGCAAAAAAGGTTGGACACCCTTGCCCTAATATATTATACTTACATATGCAATATTTAAAAAATCACGAAACATGTATAGAAAAGATATAATGTTCATTCAAGTGATGATTGATAATATGAATTTCTCTAATTGGATATAACTCGCTTGATACTTGCTACATTTTAAAATGAATCAATAAAAGCTATTTATAATGTAACCTTTATTCAGCATAAATCCTAAATTAATGCTTCTCTTATATGTTATTGCTTTTTACAGGATATCATTCCTTTACGCTTTGATGTCACATCAAACCCTTAATTAAATTCAGGATAATACCATTCAAGTAATGAATTGAGTTTTATAGTGAATGCACATTTATTTGAGTTTGTGAAACTACTGTTTATTTAATTAGGTGGCTATGTGTGATACGTATATCAGTGGAAATTTGTCATCTCAGATTTAATTAGTTCTGGGATTCTCACACTATTACGGAAACAAACAGCGAAATGGAAGTATAATATAGTTCTAGGAAATTTCGTTTGCTCTACAGAAATGAACCTAATTAGAGAAACGTCAGAAGTAGTCAGCATGGTCTCTTGTTCACTTTGAAAATATCATTCTGCACGAATAAATCATAAAATAGTGTCATTATTTTAGCTTGTATTTCAGGTCACTGTATTTTGGCCAACTTGTGTGTTAGGTGAAATGGTTTTGTGTCTGAATATATAAATATATATATATATATATATATATATATTAACCTTAAAACGCCCGGCGGTCTCGTACGGGACCAGTGATTATGGTACATTTTGTTATCGGATTACACTGATTTATGATAATAGTTTTCAAAATATGAATATTAGCTTACATAAATGATGACTTTGAGATACCGATCCATAATTTTATTTTCAGTTTCGATATATATTTTCAATATTTTTGTCATATTGAGTAATATAAGCATCTGCGCGTTACAAGGTCGACTCTTGAAATATGCGTTGTGTTAGGTGGACCGTAATAAATCAACTGTATCCACACCATACAACATATTTCAATGAGGATACAGATTTTTTCCATACTTAAAAAATTCTCTATTTTTTGTAATTTTATGGTTTAAATTTTTTAAGTTTTGTCTAATTTTGATCGTTTTAATTCCTTAGCTTTAATGTATAATAATATAAAAATGTGAAAAATTGTAAATAAAGCTTTCGTTAATTATAAACAATCTTTTATTTTGCTAATGCTTTTTATTTTACCCACATAGGCTGACTAGTTTTAAAGATATAATTATTTTTATAAAAGCTACGGATCATGCAAATATTTTGCAAAAAGTCCACGGGCGTTTAAAGGTTAATGTATCTGAATGGTTTTGTATTTCTTTAAAATCCGTTTCTAAGTGGAGCATATGGAAAGTTTTTCTAGGATAACAAATTTTTGCTCACTCGCTCAACCTCTCTTCAATAATAAGTCAAAATATGTGATTTATAGTTTGTTTCATAATTATTGGTAAAAGTGGTAAAAAAAAAACAATATCATAGAGTAAAAACTTTGTCATCGCACACTAAATTTGTTGATAAAAAATTATGATAGGTTCAGGCCCCAAGAGAAAACTAATGTAAAGTACTCGAACTTCTTTTACACGGGGGATACGTTCCACGTAAAACAGTCGTGTAAAAAAGATTAAGTGAATTTAAATAAATGAAAGATAGGTTACATTACTTTGTTTTGACCGCGTTATTTCGAAAACGAGAAAATAAACAAACCATGAAAAAAGAAGATTATGAGAACTTGTTTGCTTATTTTTTTATTGTGAAATATTTAAGTATACATGCTTTATTTATATTATATCTAATTCAAAAGTTAGTACGTTTTGGTCTTTGTAAATTTTAAACTTACTATTTATGTTTGTCGTATTAAGTCGCACAATTAAATCCAAATTTTCATCAGTAAGCCTGTTTCTATGAACCGATTTATTCTCTGTCATGAAAGAAAAAGAGTGCTTACATTTATTAAATTAATGTTTTACGTGAAAAATCATGTCTTATGTTAAATTTTGAGAAAAAAATTGAAGTCCACCACACAGTTCAAAGAAGGCTGCGTGTTGTTGCACCACTGATATAATATAATAGATACGCTAGGTAAAAAAAAGTTTCACAACTGAAATACCTGGAAAGTTTTTTAACATAATTTCTATGCCACTGTGTGTTGTAAAACAAAACAAATACTAATTGCAACAAGGAAGATAATATTAATAAATACGTACTATCATTTGTTTACAAAATAAAATGTAAATGGTGATTATTTTATTGTCCTTACTTTCTGTGTTAACATTTCAGCGTTATCGAATGAGACTTAAACTTGGCTTAAATCTATTATTTATCAGAATTCATTACTCACGCTCTTCACAATGTATATTTAAAGTTTATTGTAGTTATATGGAATGATTTATACCACCTGCTTATGCATGAATAAACGTTGATTAATTTCGTAAGAAAACTTTCAGTAACAGTTGAGACGAGACGTTTTGTGCTGAAAATTATTTTTCAAATATTCTGTACCAAAAAGGTTTAATATTCATTAATAGTAGTTTTGAATAAAATTACTAATTGTGCCAAGGTCTTTCAGTCTTTATGGTCACTTTGGACTGGACCTCGTCTAGACGTTGAATGTAAAAATTCTATGTATTCATCTGGTCCCTGAAGAAATTTCAAGACTGTGGTTGTCATGAAATTAGTTTGCTTGAAGGATTTATTTGAAAGCTGAATGGGAAAAGAGTATATGGTTAAATTTATTTATACAAAGAAGATGAAGATTTTGTTTATTTAAACAATTAGTTTTAGATAGAAAGTTTCCGTGTACAGTGGAACCCCGATCTACCGTTCTCTTCACTTTCTGAAACCAATGTATAGCGTAAAAAAAGCTTGTAATTAATCTTTCTCGTGTTTATAAAAATAATCTTGTATTGATTTACATTTTTAATAATTGACAAAGTTCGTGATAAGCGATCATTATTAAAAAAATGTGGGTTTGTGCAACAATACATTTCCACAAAAAATTGACAGTCAATAAATAGTACGAAGTCATATTTTGTTACAAGATTGCTTTGACAATCATCTTAATGTAATATAATAGTAAATAAGAATCGTTCAAACTATGTACATTCACACAGATTTTGTAACTAACGACCCGGATTTCGTCTTTCGGCATCTTCAGGCGTTCCAGTGCACGGACGAACTTGAACTGACGCTAGTAAATGAATGTTTCGTGTTTATATAAGAAATAAAAGTATCACTGAGCTTAAAGCCATTGCTGGCGAAAAGGATTGGCCTATGGGAATGCCCTCAGATTTGAATGGTAAGTAGTTTTAAAAATCATACTTATTTTTGTTTGTCGGAAAAGGTTTTATGACTATATTTATATAGGGTATAAAAGTGGAGAGCCAGGCATGTGTAGCTGTTCATTTAAAATCGGAAGACTGTTCAATTGCGCTGTGTTTATTTCTAAAATTTCCTGGAAAAAAGAGTTTATGTTCAGTTCAAGTTCATACGTGCACTTGAACGCCTGAAGATGCCGAAAGGTGAAACCCGGGTCGTTAGTGACAAAATCTGTGTGAATGTTCATAATTTGAACGATTCAAATTTTATATTGAAATCCCACCGAGCACCTTCAGTCGAAATATTAAATTATGTCAATATAATAGTATTAAGAATACTGTTAAAACAGAGATCTTTTGGTAAATCTCAAACGTCAGTTACAACTGATTGGTTTCGGTATAAATATTTTAATTGCAATTTATGCTTAATAAGTTTAACAAATTGCCAGTCTATTTTGTAAAAGGAAATATAGTCTCTCAGTGTGAAACTGAAAATAATTAGAACGATATCAGCAGACCATTACTGCTCTTTCGTTGGTCTACGGAACGGTTGGCTGTACATGTAAATGAATTAAAATGTAATTATGAGTAAATGCGGAAACTGGGTTGTGTAAGTGAGAAGCAGTAGCGACAGAGAGAGAAGAGTGGTTTCATTTGTTTTTATTTAAATTTAGATATTATGTAAATGTAATTTTTTATAACTGGTTTCTAGCTATCACCGCCTTCGTGGTCAAATAGTCATCGCCGTTGGTCTCGGTTGCGGAGGTACCAGGCTTGAATCATAGTACAGGCAGTATTATAAATTGATGTTTTAATCGGTTTATGAATTCATGTTCGAAAGCATGATGATCTGATGTATATATGTGATGTTTTGATTTCCCCCTCTCACCCATTCTATCCTTAAACAAGACCTAATGGGAGAGATTAGATAATCATTACTTATGTTTTAGCACTCGTAGCCCTATCCTTCTCTTCATACTCTCTTTGGAAAAAAAAATCAACAACTGAGTAAAAAGCAGTTACCGTAGAAACACTTTCGTCGAGATAAACTCTATTAGGAGTCTTTTTTTTAATAATTTAAGATTTCGACTGAAGGTGCTTGGTGGAATTTCAATATTAAATTTGAATCGTTCAAACTATGTACATTCTCACAGATTTTGTCACTAACGACCCGGGTTTTGCCTTTCGGCAGCTTCAAGCGTTCAAGTGCACGAGTTCGCTCAGTTCAAGTTCATCCGTGCACTTGAACGCCTGAAGATGCCGAAAGGCGAAACCTGGGTCGTTAGTGACAAAATCTGTGAGAATATACATAGTTTGAACGATTCTATTAGGAGTCCTTATGATTCACATTGGGAGCAATGTTCCCGCTAAGGTGTGCGCGCGCACATCTCCCAAAATGTGCCCGCACACATTTTTCCATCGCCGCACAAGGCTGCACATAGAAATATTGTAAAAAAAAGATTGTTTCACCAAATTTTTATATTTGCGCACATTTTATATTTTGCTGAAAATTTACTACTCACGGAAGTTGATGGTATGCACACACAATAGAAAAATTAGAGGGAACGTTGATTGGGAGTAGACATGGTTGAAAAGCCGACTTACATATATGAGTATGTGAATAAATCTATAAAAAAAAGAGAAACACAAACAAATCATTTAATTTAGTTTTGCGTTTTGATCGATGACAATCAACGATTCGTTCGAAAGCATTTTGAAAAACCAGATAGTACCGGTTTATATTTAAAACAGCCGTTTCTACCAATGCGAATCTTTACATTTAAAAGAAAGAATCTCTATACAATAAATTTATGCAATCAAAACGAAACAATGGAAACGATTTTATTTGAATATTTTAAAAGAACTACTAAATGTGTTAATATATTTCTAATCAAATCTGTTTTTTATTAGCTATTCAATATATATAAGCTATCTGTTAGTAAAAAATAAAACTGTTGAGAGTTAAATTTCTACCGATTCCGAAAGGTATAAATAACCATACTGAATAGAAACTGTTGTAAAGTAATAATCAATAAACTATGACAGAAAACGATATATACTGGATTCCGTCATTTTTCGATATATTTTTTTATGTATACTTTATAAGCAATTTTCATTGTTTCAATATTAAACTTCTCTACTGATAAACATTAAAGTTTGCGCCTCAGTAAAAATTAGTGAAACCACTGAAAGAAACGTCGGCAATAAACTTTATGGACGGAAGTAAGTTTGTATACGAACTATACATTGTATACTTCCCGGTTGTACTCTTGTGTGTATTTTCACAGGTCTGTATATAGGAATTAACATTCACTACCAATTTATAAACTGTTTATATGACAATATATAAATTAATGTTCAGACGTACTATAGGGTATTAAAAATAAATTTTCTGTGGGAAATAACTTACGTAGAGTAAGCCTAATCGATATTTGATTATATACAATTATTAATAATATTAACTTTAGATTATCCCGGTTTTGATAGACGTACGTGTAAAAATATAAATAAGATAAATATTTACTCACAACAATAAGCAGTAGAATAGTAGAAAAAGGAAAAAAACAAAGGAAGATGACATTTTTCTGCCAAGTCAGTCTTATTTGACATCAATTCTTACAGCAGAGTACTGCTCAAACCTATCTCAATAAACGCAAGAGTCTTTGGTTAATAATAACATAATAAATACGATTAATCTGGGCACCGGCATTAGCGCGCAGTACAATCACGACTTCAGCGCATGGTTCCTTAACGCGCCGACAGTAGCGCACAAAGTAATACTATTTTGTATAGTTGAGTGCTTTTGATCCAAAATTACATATTATTTTAAATTAATGGTTACTTTTACAAACCTATCCATGAACATTTTATCCATTGAAAATTCTCAAAATCAAAATAAGCCAGACTGAAAGATTGGAAGCGATAATTGTAACTTACAATGTAAATTAGATTTTTTAAGAAGAACCGCTAATAATATTTAAATTGAAATTTGTATTTATATAAATGTGCGTTTTCAACTGTTTATACTTATGTTTTTTTTATAATGTAATTTGCGCCATAGGACCCACACTATTTTTTTTATATACTATACAAAATTAATGATATATTTTTTTATATAACATATAAACAATGATTCTGATTTTAAAAGGATGTTCGATTTATGTTTTCGATGGTTATCTGAAAAATTGTAAACATATTTTTTACTTCATCCAAAGTGTATAAATTAAGCCTGCTAATTGTGATTCTCCAACGAAAAGATTTAGCATTTTAAAATATTGCTTAGGATTTTGCAAGTGAATTGAGACGTTTATATGTTTATATGTTTTGAAGTAGATTTTATCGGACATCTTTCTTTTTGTGTTAGTATCGTTTGTGGTATTGCAAAACAAAAACATTTATTTCAAGGGCTCGTATTTTTCTGGTCAGAATATATCGGTTAGACTACACAGTCATAGTTTAAATGAAATTTAAAAAAAACCTAACGTAACCTAACCTAATAACCAATATTGTTATTAAATATTCTGACCGTTTAATATTTTTATTCTGACCGTTCATACTTTTTTTCTGACCAAAAATTGATTTAAATTCTCACCATTTAATTTGTGTCGTATTTTAAAGTCAATTGGATAAAAATCATTCGACGATATAAAAGTTTATACTCGTCATAGACAACCCAATGCCTTAGTACGGGTGTGCCCATGTATTCCTATGATACGTGTTTCATAGTAGGTTTGGATGCGCTTTAAGCGATGTCGTGATACAGCACGGCTGCTTGTCTATAAACTTGTTTGCTCAAAGGTATATTTTTTGTTACGTGTTTCATAGTAGGTTTGGATGCGCTTTAAGCGATGTCGTGATACAGCACGGCTGCTTGTCTATAAACTTGTTTGCTCAAAGGGTATTAAATTTACACGGCTTTGGGTAGCCCTTAGTAGTTAAATTTGTGAATTTAGGAGAGTCGTTTGACGACGATGCCATTCAAATTCCGAATAATTATCACTTAGGTCTTTAATGTCTCACTGCGGCAACAGAGAAAGGATCCACGAGAGGGAAATGATAAAGATATTAGATTGATCACGTACGGTACTAAATCTCTGTTATGGAAAAAAATAGCTGCTCTTAAATATGAAAATAAATTACGATTTTAATAAACCACGAATATAATTTTACAGAATTCTGTCTGGCACTTTAGGGAGAATAAAACACTTATTCGATCAAACAAATATTGATTGAGAATTTTTTATAAATACTATGACGTGTATTTACTATATTTTTAAATAAAATGCCGGATTTTGTTTTGAAAATTGTAGCACTTAGGAAAAAATGTAGCTTAAGCCCTTTGTATCCAAAAATTATCAAAGCTTCATTTTAATGTTTTAAACTAGATAGTTAATTCCTTATATAATTCTTAAGTTATAAATATTTTGTAATTTATAACTTAAGAATTAAATTTAATTTTAGCTATTCGTAAACCTTGCGATGTTTTATCTGATGATGCTTCTCAAAGAGGTGAAACACGTTTCACATTTTGTAACACATCAAGTGGAATAAAAAGGTTATCCAATTTAATTTCAGACTTCTAGCTACCTTACACAGTAGAATTTTAGTGAAGTAGTATTATAAAGATTAACTTTATTAGCTTAGGTATTTTCAAAAGCTGTAAAATACTTTTAAATTTTCACTATAAAATAAAACGTCTTAAATACGATGTTCGAATTGATTTAACATTGGCAGGAATTAAGCTCTCACAATGCGATTTGAAAGCTCTTCGAATCGTATCACAATGTCGAGCTTTCTACACAAGTAAATATTTGAAACCGCGACACACTAAGTAAGATGTAGCTGGAATTTTCTTTTTTTTTGCGGGCGACTTTAAATATAAGGATCTGAAATTTTCAAAAAATACTTTCGCTGCGAAGCATAACATATTTTTATAAGAAAAACATCTTTTTTTATCAATTCAAGAATTTTCGCAAAGAATTTTGTTGTACAGCCAGGATTTCTCAACGGTGGGCCATGTGAAGATTTATTTTTGTTTTTGGGAGCCACAACACAGTTCAGGGGGTCTACGGGTAATTTTGATCAAATTAAGGATTTCAAATTCCTCGGTGAGCTAAAAAAGAAAGGTATGGGAGCCACGCTCCCAAAAAGGTTGAGAAACACTTATATATACTATAAACTATTTTAGGTAGTCTGACTCAGCTTAAGATTTGTTTTAATTAAAACGTCACAATAAACTTAAGAAACTGACAAAGAACATTAAAAACAGTTCAAAAAGTTGTTATGTCAATACTAATTTAATTAAAATAGTGTTTTATTGTAAAACAAAGTATTGTTAAATTTTGATTTAATATAATAAAAAGGGGTTGTTGTATTTTTTAGCTAAAGATTGCAATAAATTACTTTTTTCTGTTAACGTTATATTAAAGTTAAACAAAATAACCTCAAAAAGCTCACATATTATGAAGATTCTCAAATGATATTCAGGAGCAGGGCCGGCGCCACCATACAGGCGAAATAGGCAACCGCCTAGGGCGCAAATCATCAGAGGGCGCATAAATGGAGTATTAAAACTATTTTTATATATGTACTCTTATAACAATAAATAAAAATAAATCTAATCATCCTGAATTGTCCTTGTTTCATTATTTCAAAAAAAAAAAGATTTGTTAAACAGGGGGCGCCAATAATCGTTGCCTAGGGCGCCAAATAACCTCGCATCGGCACTGTTCAGGAGTGTAAATAATTTTAACGTTTCAAAGTTGATAGATGTATGTGTATAATTGGAATAAAATAACCTACTACTAGGTACATTGGGAGTGTTTTTAATTTAAATACATATTTTTTTTATAAACATTTGTCATGGTGATAGCAATCACAAAATCTAATATATAAAAATGAATGTGTGTTTGTTCGTACTTTATGCGTTGTCACACCGCTCATCCGATTGCAATAAAACATTGACAAACTTTTTGCTTGCACTTCCGGGAAGGTTATAGGCATAGTAAAATAAACTTACAGTGGGTCTTATACATAAAAATCAATATTTGCATGTCTGCCATACAGTTCATTTTGAGGATGTATGCTTGCACTTGCACGAAGGTTATAGAACAATTAACTTAAATTATGTGGCGCGTGTTTCGTACCATAGACAATCAGCAGCAAACTTCAAAGTTAAACAGACAAAAAAAGAAAGCATGCACTTCAATAAACACAATTAAAACACAAAAACTTTCTTTCTTTTAGTGGCATTTAACGCATGCTGGGAACCGACTAGTACTTTATGAAATAAATTTCGATAACTCTGTTATTCCACTGGTTGTGTTACCTCTCCGAAAAG
The DNA here is from genome assembly GCA_031772345.1 of Himalopsyche anomala. Taxonomy (NCBI): domain Eukaryota; kingdom Metazoa; phylum Arthropoda; class Insecta; order Trichoptera; family Rhyacophilidae; genus Himalopsyche; species Himalopsyche anomala. The sequence goes on from CM062831.1 coordinate 8,340,417, forward strand.
CATGTTCAGTCTAACTATCGTAAGTTTTATTATTAATAAAGTAGTTAACGGTTATAATTTTAAAAGTTTTTCTTTCAACTGGACGCAGATAAGGGGTTAACATACAAACTATAATAATACTACATATAATAAGCTTAATAACTAAGTAAGAAAATTCGATTGATTGATTTATCAAAAATATTCAAATGTATTTTATTTTAAAAAAATCAAGCAGCAGCGAGACTCGTGCACTCAAAATAGCTCTAAGCCTTGGTGCGAAGTGATAATTACCTGATATCTCACCAAGTACAAGTTTTCAGAAAACACATAAATTAACTTTATTCTACCACTCTTGCTATCGTTTTTATTGCTATAAAAACCACTGAACTATTTTTGTCCTTAATATATGTGATAAACCAAATGAGGCAGTAAGCAAAGACATTTCAATATATGTCACCCAATAAATTGTAAAACATTACACATGACCATATTATTTTTTGGTAACGTTTTTGTATAAGAACAAAATACAGCATTACATAAAATATATTTTGAAATACGAGTTCGTGGAAAATATTAATAATATTACATATAAAACCTTGCTTGTAGAAAATTAACGACGGTATATATTATTGCCGCCTGCGTAGTCTAGTGGTCAACGTCGTTGGCTACCGCTACGGAGGTCACGGGTTCTAATTCCAATACGGGCAGTTTTATAAATTAATTTTAAATCGATTTATGAATTTCTGTTCAAAGGCAAGGACGTATGTGATGTCTTGAATTCCCCCCTCCCACCCATCTAATCCTATGAACGGGGCGTATCGAGAGCGATTAGCTAACCACTAGTCCTTTCCTAGCCCTTTGCTTCTACTCCTACTCTCTTTGGAAAAAGAGAGGTTGAGGAACTGAGTAACAAGCAAATTTTCGTAGAAACACTTCCGTTAAGATAAACTCCATTAGGAGTCCATATGCTCCACAATGGGAGCGAGCATGATAAAATAAATAAATAATATATTATTAAAAAAAAATAAAGAAGACATATTTTTTTGAGGTCGTTCGTTAGTACAAGGTATCGTTGAATACGCAGTGAAGTCATTACTTGCACAGCAATAACTGTTTTATAAATAAACAATTGCATCTATAAAATTTCATATTATAATAAATCAATGTAAAGCTTACCTAGACACGCGAGAAATCTTCCTGATGACTTTTTCTAACTTTTATGACAAAATGAGTTTGAATAGTTTACAAAAATATAACGTCAAAACCATGCGTGGCACACTCACTATTTCCTAACACCTGTGTAATAATGTTAAAAAGTTTAAAAAATTACATCAAATAGTAGAATTTTAATGAAACTGTCGAAAATAATTGTCAATAAATTCAGTAATTCATTTTTCACGTCAAAAGTTCCGTATTGTTTGTATTGGTTAAGTAAAAGTTATCACCGGGTACGCTATGAGTAAAAGCTTCCGACAACTTTTTGATGAAACAAAATCTCTGACGTGCTTTTCAGGGCAAGTAGAATCACAGACTGAACGCTGTTTCCTTAAGCAGAGTAACTGCAAACTGAACATAGGGGATGGTAGATTGTCCAGAAGGGTGTGCGCTTGCGTATTTCATACCCCAAGTCAGATGATAGTAAATTATACTGCTCCAATTACACCTCGTTTGAAATGTGCGATATAATGGCGCTTTGATTTATCGGATAATATAATAAATGATCTTTTCAAATGAAAAATGGTTTTCTTTTCACTCTAGTATTCAAGTCAAGTATCGCAACATTGCATTATTATATGAAATGCATGGTAGTATACCTTGTTTTAACCCGTAACATGCCATACTAAAAAATCACGTTCCCTGCCATGATGGTATCTCAGTTTCACTGTTTATTGACAGTATTTAAACCTAAGTTAGAAGCTAAAAAATAATTTTAAAAACGTAACTATGCTAGAATAACTTAAATGATAAATACTTATAGACAATATTAAGAGAAATATTGAATGATTTAATGGCTAAACTATTTACGATTGCATCATGGGCATAGAGGTGTTAATGACGTATAAAAGTTGTTTTTATTTAATGTAAAACAGCTGTTACTAATTTTACCATCACTTAACTCAAAAAAGTGTCGCACAAATGATTCCGGGTACTCAATTTACAAATACATATATACTTGATTAATATGCGACATTGAACATGAAACAGAATCATGCAATTTTATGTATTTTCAAAACAAACCATTTTTACATATTTTCTTCTTCTTCTTCTTTGGCCATGTTCGCTCCCTATGTGGAGCATATGGCCGCCACGCGGCACCTCCATGTTTCCCTGTCTCCTGCCAATTGCTTTGCATCCTCCCATGACATGCCAGCATCCCTCAGTTCCGCCGAGTACATCCTATGGATAGTACCCGACGGACGTCCGGGACGCCGGAATCCCACCGGTCGAAAGAAAAGGCAGGCAGGATTGAGGCTTTCCGGAGGCATCCGCAGCACGTGACCCAGCCAGTTCCAACGTCTCTCCATAACCACTGACGTGACAGGACGCTGTCTTGTACGCTCCCTTATCTCTGAATTCCTCACAAAATCAAACCACCTCACCCCCTTATCCGACGCAAGCATCTGTCCTCGAAGCTAAGTATACGGTTTTTCTGAGCCTTCGTCAGGTGCCATGATTCACTACCGTAAAGCAGTACCGGCCGAATGCAAGCGTTGAACAAGTGGCATTTGGTTTTAATGCCACTTGTGGCACTCGAGTACAGCTGTGTGTCCCAGACACTCCTGTTACATATTTTACAGACCAAAAAATAAAGTTTGAAGTTATCAGCTTGTATCAAAAAATCTTTATCAAAGAACGCAATGTGTTTCGTTTAACATAAGTTTTATTCAAACCCTTATAATTACTTTCTGTGTTCCTGCAACCATTAGTCGCTATAAAAGAGTGGTATGTTTTTTTTATCTTACTCAGTTACGCGATTTAAAATTTAAATTCTAGGATCGACATATTTTGAATCTATATATTAATAGTCGATAATGTCCGTCCGTCTGAATGATTGTCCGCGATTTTCCCTCCCCCTCCTCCGCCCCAGCCCCGCTGTCACCATTTTTTTATTCATACCAAATACATACTTTTTTCGTTTGTATATGGTCGCGATTTTGCCTTTTCGATGACGTCAAGAAAGACGGTCCTCCTCAATATATATATATTTGTGTAGAGATTTGAAGAAGCACATTTCGTGTTGTCGTAAATCACTGAAAAAAAAATCCGCGTCCCAGGCTCGAACGCAGAACTCTGGATTACCAGTCGAGCTCTCTATCAACTGAGCTAACGTCATAAATATCAGAGCGATAAAAATAGTGTATATAAATTTAAAAAATTGAAAATGGAACGATATTTGCGTTTCATACTGACTTCGATTGTTTGTATTCAAGATTCAAAAATGGAATATTGTGACGTCTGTCAAACAATGAGAGCTAACGTCACAATTATCGGCAGCGATAAAAATAGAAACTATATATTAAATTTCGTTTGAAATTGGAACCTTGCATATTATATATTTTATTTTACGAACATTTCTTTATTCCTCTGTACCCTAGAGGTAGAACGCTCGATTGATATCCTGAATCCTGTTCGAATCTAGCCTTGAGCGTTTTTTTTTGGTTTATAACATTTTTTTTTTTTGAAAACTTTCTTTTTAAATCACATTACATCTTGATCGTATGAAAATAAATGCTATCAAAATAACAAAATCCGATTGACTAGCGAAATAAGTTTTTCAAAAAATAAATATAAGACGCAATTATTTCAAGATTTGTTTTTAATCTAGGTACATACGTGGTATAGTTAGTTGTTGGCGAAAGCATAGTTTCAGTATGTGTAATAAAATAACGTCAGTAAAAATCATTATATATATATATTCTAAAAAACAAGTTCTATTTGGAGAATAAGTCAAAATTTTGATAATTTTGTTTTGATAAAATGTCCAATTAATTTATAATATTTTGCATGTGAAAATTGCATTTTTTATATAAATATAATTTAATTCTTTGCCCATTTATTTTCCGACTTTTTTCTCACATTCCATTGAAGTGAAAAAAAGTAGATATTAAATTATTCTAAAAATTAGAATATTAGATTATTCTAAAAATTCCAAAATCTATATATTAATAGTCGATAAAATAATCACTTTTCACAAATCACATTTAACAATTCACAAATGTGTGCGTACTGATGTCCTCGGGTCTTTTTCTTTTTCTACGAAATATTTTTGTTAGCGTACTTGAAAATTAGTTAAATAAAATATATACTACGAAAAATGATTGTTAGCAACCTTGAACATTATTCCAAAAATTTAATAATTTACAATTTAAATACTACAGGGCAGGGCTGTCGATATATGCCCCGATATATTTATTTTATTTTTAGAATCTCTGGCTTATTCAATAAATAGGTTTGTAATTTTCTGACTACTTAAAAATGCAACAAAAATCCTCCCGTTGAGGTCAACGGGCTTACAGCTAGTAAATATTTAAATCGATATTCTACGTCCAAAGTTGTATAATATTTATTAAATTTTCAAGTTGCCTTATCGTACGATAAGAAATAGAATGAAGTAAAAGCTATAAAAAATCTTTTCTAAAGCACAACCTTATACCAACCACGTAATGAGCAATCGACTTTTCTTTGTAAAAAGCTGCATTCTCTATTTAAGGAAACATATGCATTATTATTTAGGTATGTGGTTTTTTGATCATTTTGAAGCCTGTTTTTGTATTACACAAAACGCTAATGAAATGTTTCAGATATATTCAAATTAAAAAAAATATGCGTTAAATATATTGTATGTTTATATACTCTCACCCTTTATATACCCTATATTTATTCTCAGCTCGAATGTTCAAGCGCTTACTCTTTATTTGAAAAGTATTATTCGAAGATTATTAAAATATAATGAAAAAAATGCCTACAATAGTTTTTTTGATGATAATGAATTCAATTTAAAATGTGAATTTATTTTCTTTAAAACCGTAAACGTTGAGCCTCTACGGCCTACGGCGTAGAAGTCAACACCATGCATGTGTAGAGAGTGTTTGAACACAAGCGCGACCTCTCGCCACTTTTTTCGCATTATAATGAAAATTACTTCTTTATTTCTACACAAGGCTTATGAGAGATACACAATACATCCTGTTATCCACCCTAAAATCCTAATTTCTGTTACAAATTACACCCAGTCCTTTTTTAACGTGATTTTTTTTCGCGATTTTGATTTTAAGCGATTTTTACGGACCGCACCGTTACTTTTTTAAGGCGATTTACTCGTTGTAGAAAAACAGTATTTCATCGAATGAGTCCGAGCAAAATTCAATGAGTTCGTTCAAAAAATCGCGAACGATTAAATTTTGCAACCGACAGTGACGGCAGCGAATAACTCCTATAAGTGAATACAATTGTGCATGTATACATGTTATGAATCTTTTCTCAGTGTATTTTTATAATCAATAAAGAAATATTCCTCACATAAAATTTTTGTTGCGCGAATTTAGAAAACAAATTTTATTTTTTCATACATTTTTGATACTTTTTTACACGATATTTTAATTTATGTAACCAATTAAAAACAATATATGAAATTGAGATTTGTTATGCACCACTTTCTGGAACCGCGTATCGCGTGAAAAAAGGATTGGGTGTATAGTATTACATTTAATAACATAACTTTAGTGTTTCATAGAACGTTAACAAAAATTGGATAATTCAAAGTAAATTGGTTTAAATAAAAATGATATTTGGTATTTGTTACATAAAGGGTTTTAATATTCTTTTGGTCATTAAGTATATCATTGGTTTGATTATGTCTATTAATTTAACGCCTTTTCTACAAAAAAAATAACAGATTGGCGCTGAATTTAAATTTATGCCATAATTAAATTTGAATCGTTCAAACTATGTACATTTTCACAGATTTTGTCACTAACGACCCGGGTTTCGCCTTTCGGCATCTTCAGGCGTTCAAGTGCACGGATGAAATTGAATTGACGCTTAGTAAATGAATGGTTTCTTGTTTATATAATAAGTAAATGTATCATTGAGTTTACAGCCATTGCTGGCGAAAAGGATAAGCTCATGGGAATGCCCACAGATTTGAGTAGTAAGTAGTTTTAAAAATTATATTTATTTGTTTGTCGCCAAAGGTTTTATGATTATATTTATATTATTATATTACTTAAACAAACTTTGCGATAGTAAGTCTGAGGATGCCTCTGAGAGAGGAGAAACATGTGTCACAGTTAGTAGCACAATACGTGGAATAATCAAAGTTATTTTAAATTTTATATTAAAATGAACTTAGACAAAGTTACCGCTGAAACCATCGAAAGTATTAAATATTATTTTATTGTTTCTTGTAATAAAAGAGTTTTACAATATTATATAAAATACTAAAATACTGGTATTGGTAAATTTGTCAGTCTCCAACATGTATCGCTGATGGATGGTGAAGGATTTACAAGAATAAAGATAATTTTAAATTGTTTCATATGATTTATTCAATAAACTGCAGGTCAAAAGATACTTTATCGATTCCATTTTCATATAGTACGTTATGCCTAATTCCAAAAGCACTCGCATTTGTCCTTGACACACATACCCCTGTTTGCTTTCATGAACCTTTTGCAAAGAAAATTGCATAGACCTTCATTACGGCACATATGCTCACCTCGACGGAAAAGATCTTCATAGTCTAAAACCAAAGGAAAGCATTTTTTACACTAAAAAACTAAACGATTAATGATGACCAAATGATTATGAAAATAAAAAAGTTTGTATGCAGAGACAGTGTATTAATATATTATAGTTGAACCATTTGACATATTTAAGCGATCATAATGTACAATAAAATTGGTTGCATTGTTTAATGAATATTTGTCGAGCTATATGATTGACTAGTATTGTGATATTTTCAACGGCGATTCAAGAATTTTTTCGCAAAAATAACATAAAATACACGATAGGCTAGAAAACCAAACGGTATTATTATTATAGTAACAAAAAACAGTTTCATATAACAAATTCAAAAAATATAAAAACCGATTCAAATTAACAAATTCGAAAATTATTACAAAATTGCGGTCAAAATAGTTTACCATTAAATGAAACCTCTGTCGGTTTCAACACGTCTGGAGTTTCCGAGCATGACTCTTCTGCCACGGGCAATGCCAAGCATACTCCTACCATTGCCAAAAACGTTAAGAAAACGAGAAATTTCATTTTAAAGTGACTGGAATATTAAAAGTCTTTACAACTGCTTGATGTAAGAATTGTTAGTAGATAGTCCATCAAAAATAAGCAAACTCTTTTATATATTTCAGAAAGTATGACGGTACGCTAATTTCAGTGGTCAGCAAACATAATAAAGCGCAACAAGATTAGTAATAATAAATTCAAAGTAGAAAATAAAAAAAATTGCAGCGAGTCTGGGTCAGGACAGAATGGCTTGGCAAAGATAAGACAATGACTTAATCTTGCTTTTGCCAATGATTAAGATCGAACTAGTTAGTATTAGAAATTGAGCTCGCGGGCATCGCATTCGAAGATGACTACCCGCCAAGAGCATGGAGCACTCAGAGCACTTTTATTGTAAGTTCCACATGTATAATGACGAATTTATACTTTGAACGATATTATATTACGTCATAATATTAAATTGAACCACTGCCTCTGCTATCTGAGATACAGTTAATTGAAATTCATATAGATGGTGATGTGACACGAAGAAAAAACAAATTTAATTTTATGTTGCAAGTAATTAAGGGGATATCAAGTAGTTGTCATATGCTAAACATTAAATTTTTTCACATTGACATTCTATTTTTTTCTACTAAATTTACCTTTTCAAAATATGATGAGACTACGACACAGACTATCGGTTTCCTGTTTTTTTCTTCTGTTGTGGGTACAAAATGAGTCTTTATATCCAATTGTCAAATTTATTTTGCTAAGCAGAAAATTTTCGCAAGATGAAGGTTTTTAATGGAAAAACCATTCAGAAAATGCTTTACAAATATTAGTTGTAAGTGTGTAATGGTAGCGATTATCCTCAAGAGCAACATGCCTGGCTTAAAATCGGCGTTTGAAAGTGTGGCCGTATAGATTTATAACCAAGAGGTTGCATGTCGATCTTTTCTATACTTTTTCTCAGGGCTGTCAAATTGAAGACATTTATGCAAGACGTGAGGTTGTAAGATTCGTTATTAAAAATCATAGAAAATCTGCTCAAGACTTCTAGAGGACTTCCATAGCAAATAAGTCTGAGATTTAACAAGCTCCATTCTAACGAATTGGCATCCTACCGCTCTGAAGCTAAAGACATACTTTTGTAAATAAATAAAAAATTAAACAGGCCATAAGTTATCGATTCCCTTTTTATTTTATTTGTAAAAAGGAATGCATGCCAAAATAAAATAGTAATTATTTTTATGGTTGCTTGAAATTTGCAAAAGTCATAAAGCAACAAAAGTATGTGGCATTGACTATGTAGATAAATTTTAATGGTCGCAAGTAGGGCTTCCAATTAACCGGACATTTAAGCTAACCGGTTTTCGTTTTTTTTCAAATAAATAAACCGGGTAACCGGTTTAAACCGGAATTATTAAAAAAAACAATTTTGGTACCACGCTAACCAATGTTTTAAAAAAAAGTATTTTGATTATTTTAAAACAGTCAATACAATTAGAAAGTAGATAAAAATATCGCTGTTTTTGTTTGAGAGGGTCACGGGTTCGAATCCCGGTACAGACAGTTTTACATATATTTTTTAAATTTATAAATCGATTTATGAATAAATTGATTTGTAACAGTACAAGTTTTCGGTTCGGATATTTTTTTCATTCAAAAGATATAATGAAGAACGTATAACAAAAATACATATAAATATATGTATTTTTGGTTCAATAAGGTTCACTTGTTTTATTATCATTGATATTATGAGAATCCTTTCGTATTACAGATATTTGACTTAAAGCAGAATAGTTGTCCAGAATTTCGACTACAGACTTGTTGTACATATGGTACAGAAATTAGACATTGAACAGTACAATACTTTATTATATTGTACTACTTATAATTATATTATTATTAATTAATTTTAAATATTTATACTCTACATATGAATAGTTTATTAAAAGCTCGTGGTGTTGAAAGTAGAAAAAGAATTTTTAATTAACCCGATTAACCGCCAAAAATAAACCGGGTTTCGGTTCTTTTTAAAACACCCGAAAAACTGGTAAACCGTTTTGGAAGCCCTAGTCACAAGACATCGTTTAGTTTTAAAAATGTAAGCTATCATTATTTTAGCATTTGAAGAAGTGATTCAGCAGAAGGATTTTGATTGTCTATGTTTGAAATGTTTAATCTGGATATGTTGAATGTGTGTGAGCTCAAAATAAAAAAGCCAAATATCACATTTCACACAAAACTACTATTTGCAATACATCAAACCGAAATCAGTGGCGTGACTAATTATTGGAGGCTCCCATGCGAACGTCACGCGGGACTCTGCTATGAAGTGGCTACATGCCGCTGGCTCCATTGTGTATAGCAGTGGGCCAAAGATCATTAATATTTCAAGTATATACGATAATAGCAGTGCAAAATAATACTCTATATACATATGTATTTGTAAATGTACATATGACGAGTTGTTGTTTGGGTATATTTTTTCATACTGAGCATGTAAACAGTTTGAAAATTGGGCCATTCTTTTAGCTGGGCCCTTATTGATGTCACGACTCTGTTATGAGGTAAAATTATAACTTTTAGGGTGTTCACTGTCAACTATGCGGAAAGTTGTGAACTGTGGCATACTTTGTAGAAAGGAATTATATTTTTAAAAAAATAATCATTTCTACTAATTCTCACTTTCTCAGATTAGTGCCGGTTTCGCTCATGAAGAGCTTTATCAACTAATAAGAGAATACAATGTTACAGTGTTATTAATACAAAACTAATTACACCTTTAAAAAAATAATTTACTAGTGGGTACATAGCAAAGTGGTCAACGTCGTTGGCTTCCATGCTTGACCTCGCGGGTTCATTTCTCAATAATAACGTCATTTTTTCTATCGATTTTTTTCTCATCTCAGTTTCCTAAACCATTCCTTAAATAACAGGGTGTAGCAAGAGTGATTAGCCAACCACTAGTCCTGTCCTGCACTATCCTTACTATCCCCAATACTATCTTCAAAACAAAGGTTAAGCGATCGAGTAACAGGCAGTAAGAAAACTTCTGTTGAAACACATATATTAGGAGTTCATATGCTCGGATATAAGAAATTGAAGAATGTTAACTAAATTTATTAACTTCCATAAATGACTTCAGTCTGCCTTGACTAATGAGTCGATAGATACCGCTCTGAGACAATGGTTGTAACTTATCTTTACTATTTAATAAAAAAAAAATTATTAATTGCATGGAATGCGGTTTGTTATGTGTAAGAGATTTGGTAACAATTTTGATATATTTATATGAAGATGTGTTTCGAAAAAAACTGATTTTTAGCCTGTTTTTAAAACCAACATTTTTTTGTTTCTTACCCGAGTAAATACCATCTGTAATTATTTTTTGAGGCTATTTATGTTTTAGTAAACTTATAATTAAATCGGTTTTGTACCTGTAATAACATGATATTTGTATATTATACTATTTAACTCTATATTAAAATTTATGTTTAAGCGGGGGATTTGTTTTTGAAAGATTGTTAAGTCATTGATTGAAATGATGACAGTTGATACGACCAACAAAGTAAGGATTACGTGGGGATAACTGCATCAGTTAACCTTGGTTGTTTCGGTCGATTTCTTACGTAAATTTAATATTTGTATTGACATGGTACCAGTTATATAAGCAGAAGCTCTGATTATCCCTTTTGTAATGACAACAGGCGACAGTAAAAAGTTTAGTTTAATTAATGACTTTAAAAAAATAATATGTAATAATTTCCAGATATTGCGATTTGCTTGCGACAACACTATTTTGGCAACGTTGTCTAAAGGCAACGATGTATTTTTTTGACGCTCAACAGTCAGCCGAGGGAGGGAGTAGTTGTAAATCGATAAGGATCTTCCTTCTTTTGTGAGTCGTCGATTTGGAAAGACGTATTTCGATGAAGTAATTAAAAAGCCTGCTCAGGCGACATAATTTTGTCAAAAATTATTTTGTTTTTTTTTTGTAATGTCACTCTATTAATTTCGGCGATGTTGATTGTTGTAATTTAAATCCCATTTGTAAATTTTTTGTATGATTTTAATTAAAATATTTGTGAATCCCTAAATAAGACGCATAATTTCGTAAAGCTGAATTTCTTTTCTAATCCCTACCATCGCTGGCTTGCCTTTCGGTGAAGACGGCAGTTTCATTTACTTATTTCACACAAATGAGTTAAGTGCACTCAGAGAAAAATTACGAGTCATGTCAGTATGTAAAGATTTTAGAGTTAATATGAGTCATAAAAGTGCTCAACATTCGATTATTTGTAAAATAATCCATGAAAGTATCGTAGAGAAGACAGACATGGAGAGAATTGATCCCCCATAATTAGTTCCATTAATTGTTTTGTAAATTTACCGTTAAATTAAAAATAGTTATTAAAACATTCCTTTTACTAAGTTGCTATTATTATCATCTGAAAATGTTAAAAAATCACTTAGAATATTCTTGCATCAGACGATACTTAAATTTGTATTATTTACAACCTTTATTATTATTTCATTCGGAAGAAAGTTTTGTAAATGTAGATACCAGAATGAGGACTATGAATACAGGAATTAAAAAACTTTTTTCAATACATAAAAAGGCTTACTATTCTATTATGAGTATTTTTTGTTTGTTTATTAGAATCACTGAAAGAAATTTTTAGTGTCCAAACCACCATGCCAGTATAACAAACATTACTCAAGCGTCTGTATGTATCGCTCTTCTCGAAAAAAATCAGTATTATTTATGTTTGTCGCCCTCTGAGTCGTTGTTTTTTTTGGTTTAGTAAGTTATATCTTTATTTCTTTTATAATCTTCCATACTTACTATAAACCGTCAAATGTTTTATATAATAAATAAATAACTAAAAATCAGTGCACTATATTAAAACCAGTGCCCCACAAACATCATAAATACTTATTCTTCTTTTCATTGCTTGGTCATTTTATATTTTAGTTTTTCAGTACCTTAACCCCCAAGGACGAGCGTGATCATATGGTAACAGTAAACACCGTTGTCTATTAACCCCACTATTCATCCCTTTTCTACCTGAATATCGTTGCTTTTACTCATATTTGGTTAAGAAGGGTGCAGACTTCAGTTAGTCATCGGGGGTTTCTATACAACGACTTTTTATATTTATTTTTTGTTAGCAATAAAAGTTATCCGTGACTTCAATATGGCTTAACAAATATTTTTTTTAATCGAAAAAAAACTCTCGTCTCTGGAGGGCTAATAGCAAACTGCAGTGGTGTGGTAATAAACAAAAGAAGATTTGTCCAAAAACACAATAAATAAATGATATTTATAAACAATTATTATTTAATTTTAATTATGATAGTATGAATATGCCTTGTTGCTGTCATATTCGATAAATTCATAAAGGGCATCCAGGAGACTATTGATGGGTTAGAAACTAACTCAGGTCACATTGGTCTAAAAATTAACACTAGTAAGACCAATGTGATGTGTAACCAAACCTGTCATGACTCTGATAGGACCCTTACCAGCACGGGACAGATCATCGAGAGGGTTGACAGCTTCAGATACCTCGGCGTACATATCCCCAAAGACGGTAGTACAAAAAAGGAGCTCGCCATTCGTTTAGGAATGGCTGGAGCCACATTCAACTCAATGCGGACTGTCTGGGACACACAGCTGTACTCGATTAAAACCAAATGCCACTTATTCAACGCTTGCACTCTGCCGGTACTGCTTTAAGAATTATAAACTGTATAAAAAAGGCCCATTTAGATTATTTTTGTAATACAATAATTTGTACCGGTGTTCGTATATTCGTTAATTGACTATTGTATCGATGATGATGTATCATTGTATGATGTAAGGGATATTCAATAATAAAGATATTTTTACATTGCTTCATAAGATTTATTATATATCATGTCAAAAGATACTGCTGCCGATCACATTTTTTATACGTTTCGCCTATCACCAAAAGCACTGGCATCTGCTCCCTGCACACACACCCCCTAACGCATTTTGGATTTTTCTACAATTGAAATCGCATTTACGTGGACGGTATGGACACGACAACCCTCCTCTGCGGTCAAGTTCTTCGTTCTCTGAAACAAAAAGAAAGCATTTATAACGTAACAAATAATTATTCAATTCGATAATAACAAAAGCCTGCGTGGTCCAGAGCTCAACGTCGTTGGCTTCGGTTACGAAGGTCCCGGGTTCGAATCCCGGTACGGACAGTTTTATAAATCGATTGATAAATTGATCAATCGACTTATGAATTTCTGTTCGAAGGCAATGGATGTGTGTGATGTCTTGAATTCCTTCCTCCCACCCATCCTATCCTATGAACGGGGCGTATCGAGAGCGATTAACTAATCACTAGTCCTGTCCTAGCCCTATCATTCTATTCCTACTCTCTTTAGTAATAGAGGTTGAGCAACTGAGTAACAAGCAGTTCTCGTAGAAACACATCTCTTGAGATAACCTCCATTAGGAGTCCATATGCTCCACAACATGTGACACGTGTTTCGCCTCTTTCAGAGGCATCCTCAGACAACTACTTTTGCAAATATTTGCTTAGGTACGAATGATTTTAATTTTACTATTCTGATATATTATAATAAAAATCAAATAAAAATGGGAGGCAAGGAGGGGATAATATTTTGAATAAAACGGGTGGTTCGCCACTGTTAAATATATTTTCTAACGGTTTAACCCGTCCTAATTGATGCATCTCATTAGTTAATCATTTCTTAATGTAAATGTCATTTGCATTACCATTATCGTTTGTTTTTTTTTCTATCATCCCCTCCTTGCCTCCCATTTTTATTTGATGTAAATAAAAATAATCATAAATAAATTCCAGCAAACAGGGTAAATATAGTTATTGAAATTATTCACCATTCAAATCTGTAGGCATTCCCATGGGTTAATCCATTTTGCCAACAATGGCCTTAAACTAAGTGATACATTTAATTCTCATATAAGCACGATACATTTACTGAACGTCAGTTCAAGTTTATCCGTGAACCTGAACGCCTGAAGATGCCGAAAAGTGAACCCCGGGTTGTTAGTGACAAAACTTGTGTGAATTTAAATAACTTGAACAATTGAAATACCACCAAGAACCTTCAGTCTAAATCTTAAATTACAGTGAATTAAAAATTAATAGTCTGTGTATAACAAACCCGCATTATTTCCGAAATCGCACTTTAAATTTGAAAACTGATTTTGGTAAGTAACAGAAAAAATACGATTAGATTCGTAATAATAAATAACAAAATTTTCATCAAAACTGTTTACCTTCAAATGACACTTCTTGAGGATTCGACGCTTCTGGGGTTTCCAAGCATGGCTCTTCTTCCACGGGCAATGCCAAGCAAACTACCACCATTGCCAGAAACGTTAAAATAACGAGGAATTTCATTTTAAAGTGACTGATATATTAAATGTCTTTACAACTGCTTGAAGCAAGAATTATTAGTGGATAGTCCATCAAAAAAAAAAACTCTTTTATATATTTCGCGATGTGTGATGATACGTTAATTTCAGTGGTCAGCAAACATATTATAAACGCAACGAGGTTTGGAATAATTCAGTCTTTACTGAGTAATTCAACTCAAAAAATTCCTTCTCGCTCAATTTATATTTTTTGCGGAAAGTACAGAGGGATTTATTAAGGATATAATTAAAACTCACTCTTGTTGTTACCAGTGATAAAAATCGAATGTATGGAAGAGAATATAGACATTGCAAACATCCATGTCTTGAACACACATTAATAAATCAATTTGCGAAACGTCAGTATTGGGAATTGCACCCATGAATACAACAACCAAAAAGAAATACCCGCCAAAAGAGGCGACCACTCAGGTTTCAAATAAATACGCTTTACTGCATATTAAAAAAATCTTACGAAGAATTTTTTTGACCAATATTAATTTAGAATTTCGACTGATGGTGCTTGATGGAAATTTAATGTTAAATTTGAATTATTTTCATTCTGTACACTTCCATAAAATTGTTTGTCGATAACGACCCGGGTTTCGCCTTTCAGCATCCCGGAAACTCAGATCGTTATCGACAAACAATTTTATGGAATTGTACAGAATGAAAATAATTCAAATTTGACCAACATTAACTTAATAATATTGAATTGATTCACTGGCTTTGCTTTCTAAAATACTGACATTAAACTGAATTCAGGGAGTATCTCGTAGTAACCATATACAATACAAATAATCTGCTTATTTTTACATTGAATTTATAACGAGACACTGCCTGAGAATCGTTTTAAACCCAGAGCAGTTCTACTCGACGACCCTCCATAGATCTTATGTCGTCTAAAATTGACAATTTAAGAACGAACTTAGCATCACAAAAATGACTCTTTGTTTGACTGTTTTGTGTACTGCATGTGTGTATGTATGTATGCGCACGTGTGTGTACATGTATGGATATAGTATGGGAGAAACATATAAAATGTGATTTGCAAAATAATGCATATGGAGTTCCCGTGAACTACTTATCTCTGTAGTGATCACGCCTTTCCGTCTGCAAACGATGGTAAGGGGATACAATTTACAATTTTTCAAAAACTTTATCGATGAAGGAGACTAGAAGAACCTTGATGCTTGCGCGTTCTGGTACTTAAAAGCTCCATAAATTTGATATCAAAAAAAAATATATATTTTCTACTGAAACTATGATGAGACTACAAAGCACCTTCTTAGGATCCTGTTTTTTCTCTAGGGTGGGTACAGACCAATGTTCCCTTTAATTTTATGGAGCTTATGAGCGCAAAATATATTGGCTGTGCAACTTTGAAAGGAAATGAAAACAATTGTGCGATACATAACGAGACATCCTCAAGAAACGGAAAACATTAATTTTCAATAATGACAATAATTAACTATATAATTTCAATTATATTTAATGTATTACATATATAGAATAACAGAATTAGCTAACTATATTTTCAGTTGGAAAGTAAAGGTCGTAAAAAAATATTTTAAAATTTTATATAAAAAAAAAAAAATGTGCGCTCTTTTGTGATGTGTGTGCGCGCGCTCGACGAGTTGTGTGTGCGCGCACACGCGCATAGCTTAGAGGGAACACTGGTACAGAGTAAAAACTAAGTTTTTATATTATTAACAATTAAGAAAATCTACCAGACCAGAAGGTTGCGTTTAAAATCTTGTCTATACTTTCTTTGCAATCTCTAAAATGAAGGATATTTACACGAATCGCAAGAATGTAGGAACGCTTACTGCGAAAAAATTGCGCAGAAGGATTTTGTGATGATCTCAAAAAACTTTGGACTAATCAGGTAGGTGTCTTAACTTAACATCAATCGTTCTAAGCAAGTGTTTATTCGCAGATTTTCTAAACATTTTACTTTGAACAGTTTAAACAATTTTCGTTGAAAAACTTCATTACAGACAATGGGTTATCGATTTCTTTTTTTTTCAGTTTAAAATAGGAATGCGGGTCAAAAATAAATAAAAGATATTTTTATGATGGATGCTTGGAATTTTCAAGAGTCGTAAAGTTATATATGTAAGGACATGGCGTTAGATAAAATTTAATGATTGTAAGACATCATTTAATTATCAAAGATAAGCAACGATTAATATAGCCGTTAAAAAGGAATTTAATACAAGAATTTCTATTTTGTGAATTAAACACGGTAAATTCGGGACTATTTTTGTTTTCTAAACGATATGTGAAAGCATAATAATAGGGAAAATATCAATTTCACACGAAAATACTATTTCAAAACACTGCAACGTATTGCTTAAATGCCGGACCGGTAAACATTTCTTGTCAAGCATTTCAATAAAGATTTTTTTCTTATTAATGACCGTTAAAACGTGGAGCATATGTATAATGTTGTTGATTACTCCACTACCACCCATTATGTGTATTCACTCGCATTTTACAAAAAGATTTCTTTCTAATTCATGTCCGTTTCCAATGTTATATATATATGAATTAAGTTGTTGATGACCCCACCACTACCCGTATTTGTATGCACCCGCAGCTAACTAATGAAGGTATTTTAACAAAAAACGAAGACTACATACTTGCTGTTCAGTAACTCAATCTATTTTTTTCTTTATGTTATAAACAGCCATTCGGCCGCTGTATGAATTAAAAATAAGTTTCCATTTTTATGTACAACTTGACTAACATATCACAGACTCATTGAATACCTTTGCTCTGATATTCTTCTATCATTATAAGCAGTGGCAGTTCGAGTACCAAAAATTTTGATGAGCTTAAAAAAAAGTGTTCACTTCATCTAATTAATACATTATCGTCAAGTTTGGTTTTCATTGGTAATTTTTTATTTAAGACTATATACATGGAGGTATAGCAGTCAAATTTTTGCCTAGATTTTAGTGACAGTTATCCTCGAAAAGTGTAATAACTTTTCCGGTTCTAAGCTCAAGAAATGCGACTCCAATACCCACATTTTCTTAAATATTTATTTTAATATGGGTGATACAATGTTTATAATTAAGGTATTCTTATATCATAGTTTTTTTGACCTTTTGTAGTTTATATAAATACGATAATGCGATAACGAGATAAGCGCCCGCTTATCAGCGATCGTTCGTAAGATAACTGGGCTGAACGCCGCTGAACGCGTCAGTTGCAAATTAATATTTGCACTGGAATGACGTCTTTTTTACGCGCAACTTAAAATATGATTATTTATTAAAAAAACCACGGATTTTATAAAAAAAAATATATGAGGAATGATGCAGAGAGATATTTAGACTATTTTTTTTTGAAATTCATAAGAATAAGGCCAATAATGAGGAAACCACTGAGGTCTCTAAACGACCCCTTATCGGCAGAGAAGTATTTTTCTAGTCTCCGAGCCGCGAGAGTTAAATAGTTTACATTTTAAAAGTTTTGCTCAATTTTCTTCTGGAAAATCGTCTCGATTCATTTTCTTCGTGTAAGTGTCTGTAGTTGAATGTCTTATTCTGAGTATCCACAGATCAACGTATTTTAATCGATTAGAAAGGTGGTTCAACTAGGATGAATACTATACCACTGGGACATTTAAGAAAGTTCTATTGCGTTCGTGGAAAAGAGCACAATTCAATGCTCTCTAAAGACGTATCTCATATGAAGTGAAACCTGATACTTACAATGGTTTCTTCAGATGCTTGAGATAATTTACAAAATGATATCGTTAAATTGCATGAAAGGGGGCTTAGACCTTCAGAATTGGGATGAGTAATAAATAGTCAGCATTTGAAACGTCCTTAGTATTAATCACATGATGACAGATGGACACGATTGTGCTCTTCGCTTAGTGTCATTCTATTCCTTCGGTATTTTTAACATAAATGTTCTTAAAAAATATTAATTTTTCTTAAATGAATAATTTTTAAATGAAAAAGACAAAAAACGTCGGAGTTGTAGTTGTGAATACATGATATTTCGTGAGCTGAGTACTACAAGTGTCGACTTTTAATAAAACTAAAGTAATAATCAGGCATTCTTAAGCGTAGCATTATCTACATGCTGTGTTAATATGAAGTCGAAATTCAGCTTAAATTTCCAATAAGCCGTAGTTTTAGATGCGCGTTGCAAAATATCTGAGGTTTCAACGTGAATTCCTGAAGATGCCGAAAGGTGAAACCCGGGTCGTTAGTGAAAAAAATTGTGTGAATGTACATATGTTGAATAATATCTTTTATATTTTGATATTTTATTCCTTTTTTTTCTATAATTATTTGATTATAGAAACATTGGTGCTATTTTTTACCATTATTATGTTTTGTATTCTTGCAGTGTGGTATTACTACATTTTACAATATTAATTTAGTACATTAATGATATCAAACACAAATTACAAAAAAAAAAACTCCTTTTCCTATTTATACTCCATTTTGTTTTTATATATATTTTTTCCAATAATAATGATCACATTAGATATCTTCCATAGAATTCGTTTTATTTAAATTTAAAAAGCGTAAGTCAGTTTTTTTAATCACTTGTGTTTTCATACACATTTCACTTAGAACCTTGTAGCACTGGCGGTTTGTTTGAATTTCAGGTAGATAAGGTTCTAATTGAAGTTTAGGTATTTCTAATTAACTATGAAGGACTATTTTTAACAATATTTTTTTAAATAGTTATATCATGCCAGCACTATCATTGATATATACAATCAAAAAGAAACTTGGAAACATTTACAATTTTCAAAATAGAAGCATTCAAAATTTCAAATGCCCATATCTTTTTTCATGCAGCTGTCCACATAGAACCTTGTAGTACTCAGCTAGCGATATGTTTAATACATTTAACTCTTAGCAAAAATTTATTTTAAAAAGAGGGATTTGTTTTAGAAAGTTTGTTAAGTCATTGATTGAAATGAAGACAGTTAGTGCAACTAACGATGTAAGTATTGCGCGGAAAATATTTTTTTTATATATCAAATTTATGGAGCTTTAAGGTACCAGGACGAAGGTATCAAATTTCTTCAAGTCTCCTTCATCTTCATGTTTTAAAAAATTGAATCCATTACCATCGTTGCAGACGTTGCAGAGGGCGTGATAGCTACACAGGTAATAAATCCTTAGTGCAGCCAGTTCACGGGTACTCTATATGCATTAATTTGCAAATCACACTATACATGCTTCCCCTCATACTATATCCGTACATATACACACATATGCGCCTACATACATATACACATACATACATAAAGAAGTCAACCAAAAAGAGTCATTCTCATAATCCTAAGTTCGTTCTTAAATAGTTTATAATTTTTAAATAATTAATTAATCCATCAAATCCATTTATCAAAAAAAAATGTTAACCATAAGACCCTATATTTATTTTTCTCAATATATGTTCTATGTGAACTCTTATTTTACCTTTAATTTACCTGCAGCCAATATTTGCCATAACAATTCTACGCGTCTGTTATATTAATTATTTCCTATGCGCAAACTTATATTTATCGCAATATAGTTAGGAAATGACTTTTCTTTGTAAACGGCTTATGTTCTTTTGTTCCAAATTTGATAATTTAGCTTAAAGGTCTTTAATAACCGTGACTCCCGATTTTGAATCACGAAGAGCGTTTATGAAGTGTCTCAGATCTTTTTGAATATATGCGCTTAGTAAACGTGTCCTCTTTATAGACTCATTTAAACTCTTACTCGTAAAACCATAAGCGCGACCCCTTACCACCTTTTTTATTATTTAATTCGAAAGCAAGTTTTGTCAATGTAAATACCGGAATGAAGACAATAAATTCACGAATTTCTAAACTTTTTCTTATGTATAAAAAGGATTAAAATCACTGTGTGATAATTTTGAGAAACATTCATTTTGGTGTTGTAAATTTGCTGTGATTTTAATATAATTTAGAGGAGTGTCCAAAGTTTAAAAGACTATGCTTTATGATTTCTTTTTTGGTCGTATTCAGGGGTGGGCTGGAGGGGGCTCGAGGGAGCTCGCGCAAGCCCCTTGTTAAATTTCAGCGCGGCCGGCGAGCCCCTTGTTAAGATAATAAAATCATTCGTCTTAGATCAAATCAGTACCTAATTTCAATTTCTGTAGATGGTTAAATTTTATTATGAAATAAGACTTGTAGCCCTTTCATTTTTTCATTCAGCGTTGTGGGCTTCCGTGCCGGACCTTATGGGTTCAAGTTAATCACTAGTCCTGTCTTAGCCGAATCATTCTATCTCTACTTCTCTCTTTGGAAAAGAGAGGTTGAGCAACTAAGTAACAAACAGTTCTCGTATAAAAAAAACTTTTGTTGAGATACCTTCATTAGGAGGCCATATGCTTCACATTGGGAGCGAAAATGGATACAAATAAATGGATAAGATTTACCGAGCTCCTTGTTAAGATATTGGCAGCCCACCGCTGGTTGAGTCTTCTTTATTATTATTAAATTCAAACCCATCTGCTGTCAACAGAATCGCCAACGTGGTTGTTTTATCTGTCGATAGCACCATGCCAGTATAACTAAGTCTACTCAAGCGTCTGCATGTATCGCTCTTCTAGAAAAATGCATTATTATTTATGTGTGTCACCCCTGAAAACGCGCTGACTGAATCTTTTGTTTTTTTTTTGTATCATCGGTTACTTCTTTTATATTTTTCCATACTTACTACAAAACGTCAAATGCTTCATTTGATAAATAAATAACAAAAATCAGTAAACTATATTAAAACCAGTGCCCAACAAAAATTAAAAATACTTCTTCTCATTGTTTAGTCATTTTATATTTTAGTTTTTAAGTACCTAAATATCCAACTGCCGTAGTGCAGTAATACACAAAAACACAATGAATTAATGATATTTATAAATGATTATAATTTAATTTTAATTACGATAGTATGAATCATAAACAGTATAAAATTGCCCATTTTAATTACTTTGCTAACAAAAGAATGTTATAATATTTATGAGATACCAAAATACCGGTATTGGTATATTCGTTAAGTAACCAATGTATCGATGATATGTAACGCCCCGTGGTACGTGCGTAACTCGCTGCTTCACAGAGACTTGAAAATACCTACCATCCACGAGTTCGTTCGAGAAATATCACAAAAGTTTCACAGCGAGGTAGGAAAACATTTCAACCCAACGATCTCTGATCTCCACAACTATGACGAAACACTGCCTGAGAATCGTTTTAGACCCAGAGCAGTCCTGCTCGACGACCCTCCATAGATCTTATGTCGTCTAAAACTATCAATTTTAGAACGAACTTAACATCACGAAAATGACTCTCTTTGTTTAAAAACAATTTGTATACTGTATGTGTGTATGTATGTATGCGCATGTGTGTATGCATACATGTACGGATATGGTATGGAGGAAGCATATGGAATGTGATTTGCAAAATAATGCATATGGAGTTCCCGTGAACTTCTTATCTCTGTAGTGATCGCGCCCTTCCGTCTGCAAACGACGGTAAGGGGATGCAATTTTTTTCAATTTTTCAAAATCTTTATCGATGAAGGAGACTGGAAGAACCTTGGTGCGTCCTGGTACTTGAAGCTCCATAAATTTGATATCCAAAAAAAAAAATCGATGGTTGATGGTGAGGGATATTCAAATATAAAGATAGTTTAAGATTGTTTAATAAGGTTTATTTGATCATTTTCATGTCAAAAGATACTCTTGTTGGTCACATTTTTATACGTTTTAACTAAAACCAATAACCACAGTCGCATAAGTTATTAAAACAAGTACCATGCGAAGCCGGGTCCATTGCTTTGCATTCTAAATCGCATTGACGTGGACGAGTTGGACACGACGACCATCCTATACGGACAAGTTCTTCGTTCTCTGAAACCAAAAGAAAGGATTTATAAAATATTATTATTACATTTGATAACGTAACAAAAGAATTATGAAAATAAACAAGTGTGTTCAGACAGAAAATATACTGATTTACATTTGAAACATTTGTAATA
Source organism: Himalopsyche anomala (assembly GCA_031772345.1). Lineage (NCBI taxonomy): Eukaryota > Metazoa > Arthropoda > Insecta > Trichoptera > Rhyacophilidae > Himalopsyche > Himalopsyche anomala. The sequence continues at coordinate 8,363,100 of CM062831.1, forward strand.
TGGAAAAGATTATAATATACAAAAGATTTTGTGCCATTTTAAATGGCTCGTATTTTTTTGGTCAGAATTTAAATAAAATTTGTCAGAATTTTTATTAAATGGTCAGAATATATCGGTCAGAATAAATAATCATATTTTAAATTGAATTAAAAAAAAACCTTACCTAACCTAACTTAACCTAACCTACTAACCAAAATTGTTATTAAATATTCTGACCGTTTAATATTTTTATTCTAACCAAAAATTGATTTCAATTCTGACCATTTAATTTGTTTCCATTTTAAATGGTCATTGAAGTACTGTACAGTAAAAAAAAAACAAATCATTAAACGAAGCAGCCAAATCCAAAAAAAGAAGAGATTTAATTTAATTCAATTTTAAGTAAGCCGGTTTTGCAAACAACTTAATTTCTCCATAAACAAAAAGCTGCATATATGAAAGATTTTCAGTATTCACTCATTCAAATTGAACGGCTTTGAGAAGTATTTAAAATTGTCTATTATACATCTTAGCCACGAATGTCATTTAGTAAATATCATACAAATGGCCAAACGGCCCATGGGCCATGATCTTGTATAACAAGTGATATATGAATCATGGTAGTTGTTACAAGTTTGTATAACTTTATTATTTTACTTGTGAAATAATTATTGAAAAGTTTTTTTTTTAATATGCGTTTTTCCCGGTTGTCATGTGTCATTAATTTTATACGTTCATCTTTTAACCATTTAACACAGATTATTACGTAAAGTAGAATGTTTTGTTTTGGCTTTTTCGCAAAAAATAATCGATTTTTAAATTTATTCTTATACCCAATGTCAAAATACATATTTATTCTTCATATTGTTTTAATACATATCTTTTATACACGTGCTAAAAATTATAATCGTCATTCGAAAAAAACTTGATAAACACTTTAATAATAAACGTATGAACAATTGATTTTGGTAAGTTACAGAAAAAAATACGATTAGATTCATTATTATTGTTATTTGTTATTAAAAATAACAAAATTTTCATCAAAATTGTTTACCTTCAAATGACGCTTTTTGAGGATTCGACGCTTCTGGGGTTTCCAAGCATGACTCTTCTTCCACGGGCAATGCCAAGCAAACTACCACCATTGCCAGAAACGTTAAAAAAACGAGGAATTTCATTTTAAAGTGACTGATATATTAAACGTTTGTATTAACTGCTTGAGGCAAGAATTATCAGTGGATAGTCCATTAAAAATAAGCAAACTCTTTAATATATTTCTCGATGTGTGATAGTACGATAATTTCAGTGGTCAGCAAACATATTATACACGCAACGAGGTTTGTAATAATTCAGTCTTTACTGAGTAATTCAACTCAAAAAATTCCTTCTCGCCCAATTTATATTTTTTGCGGAAAGTACAGAGGGATTTATTAAGGATATAATTAAAACTTACTCTTGTTGTTACCAGTGATAAAAATCGAATGTATGGAAGAGTATATAGACATTACAGAAATCCATGTCTTGAACACAAAACATTTATGAAATGTCAGTATTGGGAATTGCACCCGTGAATACCGCAAAAAAAATGAATACCCGTGAAGAGTGTCGACCAGCAGTTTCAAATAAATGCGCTTTACTGTATATTAAAAATATCTTTATAAAGAAATTCTTTGACCAATATAAACTTGATAATATTAAATTGATTCATTGACATTGCTTTCTAAAATACTGACATTAAACTGAATTCAGGGTGTATCTCGTAGTAACCATATACAAAACATATAATCTGTTTATTTTTACATTGAATTTATATATTTTCAACTGAATCTATGAGACTGATCAAAGCACTTTCTTAGGTTCCTGTTTTTTCTCTAGGGTGGGTACAGGCTTTAAATTAAGTTTTTATATTCTTTATTTGCATGTTTTTTTTCTGTTAGGCACTGTAAAAATTAAAAATCAGTCAGCTAAAGGCTTTGAATAGAAAAACAATTAAGAAAATCTTTTTCGAATATTCTCTGTAGGTGATTAACATGTGTTTTTTGCGACTTTTCTCAAAAGTAGCTTGGCTGTCTTTTCACTTGATTTTGACCACATAGACTCGTTACCAGAAGGTTGCGTGTACAATATTTTCTATAATTTTACTCAGAGGTCTAAAATGAAAGATAATTACACGAATCACAAGACTGTAGAAACCGTTAATAATATGATCATAGAAAAACTGTACTTATGCGCAGAATGATATGTGATAACCTCCAAAAACTTTGGTAGACTGATCAGGTATGTCAGGTATGTGTATTTACTCGTATCTACATATACAGATATTGTAGTATTATGATAAAGTTCCACACATAGCTACACCCAATATATTCTAAGTGTAGTCAAATTGAGCTAAAATATAATTTAAAAAATATGATTTTACGGCTGGGAAAAAATAATATTACATATATGATAATAAATGATGTATCCGGCACATTGTAGCATTGACAAATATATTTTTTTATTATTTGAATGTTATAAAACTTCAATAGTTCTAAGCAATTGTTTCTTCACAGATTTTCTAAGCTTTTTATTGCGTTAAAACAGTTTAAGTTTTGGTTTGAAGTTTTCGTTGAAAAACATTACTTTTCATTTCATTACATTACAGACAATAGGTTATCGATTCCTATTTTTGTTCAGTTTGAAATAGGAATGCGCGTCAAATATAAATAATAGATAATTTTTAATACGGATACTTGGAATTTTTAAAAGTCGTAAAGTTATATAAGTACATGGCGTTGAAGATAAAGATAAAATTTAATAGTTGCTAGACATCATTTAATTATCAAAATATAAGCAATCATTAATATAGCCGCTTAAAAGGAATTCATTACTAGAATTTGTATTTTGCGAATTAGACGCGTTAAATACGGGCTTCTTTTTGTTTTCTAAACTATGTGTGAGAACATAATAAAAGAAAAAAATATTACATTTTATACTAAAATACTATTTCAACACATTGCAAGATAATGCTAAAATCAGTGATTTTTTTTTAAAAAAAGGTGCCGAACCGGAACACATTTCTTGTCAAGCATTTTACTAAAGTTTTTTTTCTAATTCATGACTGTTCCTAATGCGGAGCATATGAATTAGGTTGTTGATTAACCCACTGCCACCCGTTATGTGTATACACCCGCAGCTTACTATTGAAGGTTAAATACCAAACAAAAATACGAGGACTACTTGTTATTCAATTTCTCAACCTCTCATTTTTTTCCAGCCAAAGTGTGTATTTTTATTTCTTTACGTGACAAGTTACCATTCAGCCGCTGTTTGAATACAATTTTGTTTCCATTGTTTTTGCACAACTTAACTAACGTATCACAAATTCATACAATATATTTTCTCTGATTTTCTTCTATCATTGTAAGCTGTGGCAATTCATGTAATATATATATTTTTTTAACATTTCTTTTTTTTTATACCAAATACTTAGAGCTTTAAGTACCAGGGCGCGCTGGCGTCAAAGTTCTTCGAGTCTCTTTCATCGCTAATGTTTTGAAATTTTGTATTCCCTTACCATGGTTGCTGACGGCAAGGCGTGATCGCTACAGAGGTGAAAAATCCTTAGTGATGCCAGTTCACGGGGACTCCATATGCATTCATTTGCAAATCACATTACATATGTTTCCCCTCATACTATATCCATACATATTCACACACATGTGCATATATACATATACACATACAGTACACAAGGAAGCCAACCAAAGAGAGTTTTCATGATGCTTAGTTCGTTCTTAAATGGTTTATTAAGTTTAGACGAAACATAAAAGGTACTCAGGCATTGTCTCGTCATAGTTGTGAAGATTAGAGATCGTTGGGCTTATTATGTTTCCCTACCTCGCTGTGAAACTTTTGAGATATTTCACAAACAAACTCGCAGGTGATAGCTATGGACTTACCACGGGGCGTTATGTATCTGTCTCAGTGATTTATTTTGAACAATCTGGAGAGTTTTCATATGTTTGTGGTGAGTATAAGCCCATATTGTAGTAGCTCGTATTTCATAATACATGGATTGTTAGAGGAAACGAACTCTCAGCCACCGAACAGGACCACAGCTCAGCAACTAGGCGCCACGTTCAGCTTGCGGTACGATTTTTCAATATGTTTAAATGAACGACATTATCAGTGCCAGTGCTTCACATACAGTGTCTATCAGTGGAGTAGAAAAGTGTCCTGTCACCCAGGGCGATCCTTGAATTTGCCGCCTCCAATAGGTCCTCTAATTTTGTTTTTAAATCACTTCAACTGTTTATAAACAATGAATGTGGAGTTTTTACCACAGGTGGCTTATTTTTTTATGTATAAATATAATTTCTCGCAAAATATTGTATTTATTTTTGAAAATGCCACCCCCAAAAATGTTCCACCCGAGGCAGTCCGCCCCTACCGCATCTCCCTTGCTACGCTACTGGTGTCTATACTCTTCTACTAATTTTTGGGCATTTTATATTTTACTTTTAGAGTTCTTACAGTTCGCAAAGGTGCAATGCTATGCCGAAGAAAATCTATCCAGAAACTCGATAACTCTAAGATATGAAAAATAACGATTTCGTGTTAATAATGATATTATGAATTATAACAATGGAACCTCGCATAACGAGCACCTCTTATAACGAGTAATTCACATAACGAGCAAAACAGATTGTAAAAAAAAAAAAAAAATGCTCCCTTAACGAGCGATATTTCGCATAACGAGTCTTGGAAAGATCACTTTCACATCGTTGCTTGCCTCAAGATGATTGACAAGGCGTGGGAAGGGGTTACCAAGAGAACATCTTCAGCTTGGAAGAAGCTTTGCCAAGGAATGTTGTCGAATGTGATTTTGAGGGGTTTTAAACAGTACCTTTGGAGTAATATTTTGATGAATATGTGTAGTGCCATCTATACTGAGTCAATATAGGTTTTTAAAATATCGAACTCGAGTGTATATTAAGCAAAAATATTTTTCTCAAAAACACGCAGTATCTCTGGGACATATTAATGATTTATTTGCGCGGTATTCAAACGGCTAAATATTTATAAAAAAATCTCATGTACTTTTGATAATGACATTATGAATTATAACTCTATGTTAAGCGTCCATTTTATTTATTCTTTCGATAATGGGGTGTTCTAACAAATACTAAATGAAATACCAAAATACTGGTATTGGTATATTCGTTAGGTCACAATATATTGTATCGATGATGGATGGTGAAGGGTATTCAAGTATAAAGAGATTCATACATTGTTCAATACTATGTATTTCATTATCTACATCTTCAAGTAAAAAATACTGTTTTCGATCACATTTGTGTACGTTTTACTTAAAATTTAAAACACATGCAGATCTGACCAACACACCTACCCAGGGTCGTGTCAAAATTTTTTCTACAAAATGCATTGCATTTGGTTGGCTCAGTTTCGCACGAGTTGTACAGTCCATCCTGAATACGAGCGTATTCTGAAACCAAAAGAAAGCAATTATTACACATAAATATTAAACTAGATAACGTTATAAAAGAATAATGAAAATAAAAAATAGTGTACACGGTGAAAATATCCAGACATATAATATAAGCATTTGAATTGTGTAAAATATCATTACGTACATACATTTAGTTTTTTTTTTGTTTAATAAATACTTGTTTTATGATCAAGCTTATCAAATATTTTGTCATTTTAAATGGTCATTCAAGAGCTGTACAGCAATTTTTTTTTTTTTTATCTATAAATTTCACTAAAAAGTCACGTGAAAAAAAAATTGTTCAGCACATTTGATGAATTTATTATGACTAGCTGTAAGCCCGTTGACCTCAAGGTTTTTGTTGCATTTTTAAGTAGTCAGAAAATTTACTGGCGTGAAAAATAAATTACAAACCTATTTATTGAATAAGCCAGAAATTATAAAAGTAAAAGAATTTATCTCGGGGCATATATCGACCCCTGCATGATATGGCAGCCTTAAGATTGATTAAAGACATGTCTACTTTTGCTAATCAATTAATTTCGGAAGGACACGTGTTCAGGAACAAGGGATAAAAATTTTACACCCAAATACGGACGGCCATAAACTCTTTTACCAGGAAATTTTGGAAATAAACAAAACACATCGCCTTCCGATTTTAAATGAAAAATTGCATATTCTAGGGTCGCCACTTCTGTACCCTATATAAATATAGTCATAAAACCTTTTCCGACAAACAAATAAATATAATTCTTAAAACCACTCACTACTCAAATCTTTGGGCATTCCCATGAGCTTATCCTTTTCGCCAGCAATGGCTTTAAACTCAATGATACATTTATTTATTATACAAACACGAAACATTCATTTACTAAACGTCAGTTCAAGTTCATCCGTGCACTTGAACGCCTGAAGATGCTGAAAGGCGAAACTCGGATCGTTAGTGAAAAAATCTGTGAGAATGTACATAATTTGAACGATTCAAATTTAAACCATGGGTTACGTGCTTTTTCCTTTCCACAGTCGATATACTACAAGGTCAAATTGTTTCCGAAATCACTTCATACATTTAGTCTGTCCTAGATCAAACTTGATAACAAATAATTATGTTCTGAATTATTTTGTTCAGAACCAGTAAAAGATATTTAAAAAATCATCAACTATTACAAAATAGCAGTTAAAAATTGTTTACCAGCATCCGCTTGGGAAGTGTAGTTTATCGCTTCTACTACAGGCAATGCCAAACACACTACCACCATTGCCAGAAACGTTAGGGAAACAAGTAATTTCATTTTAAACTGAATTATATATTAATGATCTTTACAACTGCTTTAACCGAGAATCATTGGCAGTATAGTTCATCAAAAGACAACTCACTCTTTTATATACGTTACGAAGTATGATCGTGCCGTCATTTCAGTGGTCAGCAAGCAAGTTATTTACGCGGCGAAGCTTGGAATAATTCAGTCGGTGCTATCTTCTGAAAAAAATTCTCGAAACTCTCTTGCCTCTTAGCTTATTGTTTTTGCAGAGAGTACGAATAGAATAATGGGTCTAGGACAGGACTAAGACTAGATCTTGCTGCTGCCAGTGATATTGATCTTATGTATGTTAGTAAAAAACAAATGAGTAAATCTCTTTGAAATATTGGTTGAGGGTGCTTAACAAATGTTTTTGTACAATCTTGTTCATAATTTCTTTAAAATTAAAAATGCTTTTTAAATACGCTAGACTGTCAGACTTATTCGTAATCATCATAGGAAAAATGTACTTTTGGCCAGAATTATTAATCTCAATAATTTACATATACTTACTTTACAGGTGTCTTAACATTTCACTTATTTTATATCTATACAGATATACAGATTTGCTGGTTTTGTGATACAGTTCTAAACATCTTAAAATATTTAGCTCGAAATATATTCTAGATCAGTGATCGCCAAACGGTCGCCCGCAAACTACCAGTAGCTCGCGTAAGATATTTTATTATATTTATAAATTTTCGTATAAAATTTTATTATTGAACTCCGAAAATAAAAACAAATTAGAATGAAAGCATTGTTTTGTTCTACCTACTTATGTGAATCATCGTTTTCTATTATAAAGGTGGTTAAGAGTAAATATAGAAACAGACTCACAGATGTACATCTTGATAATTACAAGGTACTCACCGAGAATTGAAAAAATTGTGGAGGAAAGGGAATGCCATTCTTTTCACTAATTATTTTTACTCGTTAGTTTTATATATATTTTTACTCACACTTATTTTTCAATTATTTTTTTGTTTAAATAAATGATTATGTTTTTTTAGAAAATCTGATGTTCTAATTTATTTTAAGTAATATAATAATATTATGTATGGTACGATAAGGGCCGATGATAGAAAACTGTAAAGAAGGAATATTTATGCTAAACCTAATCTAGCCTAATCGAATATATGTGCTAGAATAAATATGTTTTTAAAGTTGGCAAAGTAAACAATTATATTTAATTTATAAAAATGCATGCGCCTGGAGCAACTTTACGCAATGTCACAATTAAAGTTTTGTGTTTTTTTTAAGATTTTCCAAATGTTTCGCTGCGAGTGGTCGGAATTAAGGTTTGATGTTTTCATAGGAAAACAAATTGTAAATGAATAAAGAAAATGAACATCATGGGTTATCGATTCCTATTTTATTGCATTTTGAAACAGGAATGCAGGCAAGAAGGAAGTCAAAACAAATTAGTCATTTTGTTATGGATACTTGGAGTTGGCAAAAGTCATAAAGTAATACTTGTACATGCCGTTGAGGATGTAGATAATTTTAAGTGGTCATGCATCCATCAGTTACAAAAAGATAAGATATCGATATTTTAACCGTCATTAGAGTGAGAGTGTTTCAGTGCTAAGAAAATTCAAATTTTCTGTATTTGAAGCATGATATGAGAACTAAATAAAGGATTATTAATCACATTTTACATAAAAAAAAAATCTTTTTCAACATTTTTAGCCGTACTCCTTAACATACGTAGTGTCGTTTTATTCTACTGATATTAATTCAAGCAATTCTGTGTGAAAAAACACTTTTTCCAGTTGTTCGACTTGTTCAATACTTCAAATTCATTTTTATTTTGAAATATGTTATAACCAATGTCAATTTTATTAAATTAATTGACAGAAAACTAAAAAAATATGGTTTTGAGATTGGGTTTGAGTTTGGTTTTAAATCAAAAAGTTAATCATATTTCGAAACACTAACTGATACGTAGCAAATGTAAATAAACCTAACAAAAAGGTTTATCTATCAAGGTCATATTTTATGAAAGCTTTTACCAAACTTGCTTTTGCATTTTTTTTCTAAATCTGAATGTTTTGGGAACAGGTGTAGTTCACGTTTTGAAGGTGCATAGTATTCAGTTAAATAATGTGAAATCTTTGATATGTAATTCTACCATGAATTAACAGTGAACCTACACAGCCTGTTTTCTTACAGAATAACTCTGGAGTTGACGTTCAATTAAAATTAATTTTGTGACGTTATCGTGGCAACAGTGTAAAAGATTTTGCTGTAAGACTTTGAAACATAGAAATGTATATGAAAATTTTTGTGACAAATCCAATAAGGGTGCTTTTAATACTGTATTCATTTAAGCCTAACCAAAAATAATATAGAATTAGTACGAAAAACAGTTTTTATTATAAATAATAATAAATAAATAATTGAAATAGCTGATATCACAGAGAATAAAAGTAGGAAGGTTTTTGTCCCAATTATTTCCATATAAATGCAATTTTTGATACAGAATGATTGGATAATTTGAAAATTTCAAAACCCAGGAATCTGCTGATTTGCCTAACATACCAGTGTGGTTCGTTCTTTTTTTTAGCTCTTCCAAATCCAAAATCCTATACATTTTCGGGAATCGCTACAAATTTCTCATTCCCAAAATTGGACGGGATCCCAGAATTACGGGATTCGAGATCCTATGCACAGTTAAGTGATTTGCCAATTTTTAACGTATAAGTTAATCTTCCTTATTCACCCATGTATGTAAATATTAAATATTAATTAAATATCGCAGAATAGTCATCGATTTTCAGCGATCAGATTAATATTATATTTATAAAGACCCACTCTCCTAAAATATGTAGGCCTTTCCATATTATGACATTTCGATTTCACTTTCGTCAAATATGATTATGTAACAAATAGATTCAAAGACCAACAAATATTTTAAAATAGTTTATGTGATTACTTTCCCAATTAATTGAAATTTCCCAGTCATTGAAACCAAACCACTAGTAAAATAATAAAGATCGCCATCAATTGCTTGAAACTCAGTGATAATATATTTTTTACATAATAAAACTAGTTACTTAGCTGCGCAAGAATGTTTCGCGTATCTTACGAAAATTCAGTTTTGTATTTTAAAATGTCGTTTAACGGCACAGATTAATTATATCTTAAATTAATCGCAAATTTAAATTAAAAAATATTTAATGATTATAACGAATCGTTTAATTATTTATTTATTTATTTAATTAACATTGCAATAGGTTGACAAATTATAAATGTAAAACTTTTACAATGGAGAAAAAAAAAGTACAATTTAATATTAAAATCAGTAGAAAAAAAAATGGCAAAGAAGTCAACTGAGTAAGCTCCGACGAACTCTACTTTAATACATAAAAAATAGTATTCGTCGGAACTCACCCACGTCTACGTGGAATATGTCGACATCCGAAGAAATATTGTTGAACACCGTTAAAGCTCTCCCCAGTGGCATCCCCATTGGCAGGCTGGTTCTACACCTTGGGAGAACAAACAATTCATGTCCACGATTTCTCAAAAAATAATCAGGAACATTTAGATTCACATTCTCAAGAATGGTGGAATTCTCATTTTGGCCACGTATAAGTCGAAAGAAATATATGGCCAGAAACTATTGAAGTTAAGCATAATTCTACCACCCTGGTTATCATAAGCTCATTATTAGCTGTTCCAAATGTTAAAAACGGTAAAAACACTTATATTTAAGATGTGGGTACATGCTTAGACAAATGTATAATAATATTTATAAAGATATAATTAATCTGTACCCTTACACGACATTTTAAAATACAAAACTGAATTTTTGTAAGATACGCGAAACATTCTTACGCAGACTGTATATGTAAATCTAAACAAATAAAAATATTCGCACTGAATGTACATGTGTTTCCTTGTCAATTATGCTTTTTTTCGATTAGCTGGATTTTTCCTTATCCGGACTTTCATCCCCAATTAGTCGGGATAATCGAGGTTCTACTGTAGTATTATTTTCTATTAAAATATCAAAAATTAGTCAAAATTATATTTTAAACAATATTATAAATAAATAAATCAAGGCGTGCACTGTAAGCCAGCAAGTTAAGTCGAGCTTACCGACATAAGAATCCCTATAAAATATCAAGTTTTCTAATGGCGCATACTTGGAATTGGTTGTTATTAAGCCAGCATGTTCTAAGGTACTGGTGCAAGGACGAACAGCTCTGTTCTTTTGGCACATATATGCTCTCAAAAACTGTAAGAAAAATCTGTTCGTTGAACAGAAATTTGCAAAGAAAAGTGTTTGAAGATTGAAAATTGAAAATCACGGAACTTACAGTATTAATAAAAACACAATATTCTTTTGTACTTTATTCCACATTATTTAATAAGTCAAGACTGTAAATAAGTAAATAACTTAATGATAATTTTGTGTTTTTCCCGCTTCCAAGTAATAAATCAAAAAATACACTTCAACAAAATCGACAGCAATGAAGATTCTGAAAAAGACATTTTTAAAAACCATATCAATTCTTACAAAAGACATATATTTTTTAAATTATATATATACTACAAAAAAGGATAGACACTTACTTTAAATAGTAGTCATAAAATATTTTCATTTAAATAATCATAATATTGAAAAAACATTTTATATTCAAAATATTAGAAGCCCAAAATCGGTCATGTGCTGTACAATTGAAATGAAAATATTTAGTTAAGTGGCAATACAAATACACGTTGTCATCGATTTAAGACAGTTCGACTTAAAAATAGTTTTTCGTTTTTAATTAAATATTGCAACATGCTATTTGAAGGAAGAAATGATATTGAAAACTTGACGAATTTCAACTTTGAGTTTGGCCAGAAAGGATCCATGTCAAGGATCACGAAGATAGAAACAGCCTTATTGAAAAAAACTGACCTACAACTATTAGAATCAACAAAAAAAACTTTCCTAATTTCTATTCTTACTGTAGATTAGAGGTCTGCACGGGCCCGGGCCTGGCCCGCGGGCTCTTACCCGACCCGGCCCGTGGGCCAGACTCGGTCGGGTAAGCGCAATTGAGAGTCGGGCTCGGGCCGGGCCGGGCTTTGGAATTTGGGATATAATCTGCGGAAAAATATAGCAAATCGAGGATTTCAAATTTCTCGGTGAGCTAAAAAAAAAAAGGACTTTCAGAGATAATCTGGGAAAAAGGATAGCAAATCAAGGATTTTAAATTTGTCGGTGAGCTAAAAAAAAAAAAAAGGACTTTCGGAGATAATCCGGGAAAAAGTATAGCAAATCGAGGATTTCAAATTCCTCGGCGAGCTAAAATAAGGAGTTTCGGGCTTCGGGTAAAAGTGCGGCATTAGACTTGGGCCCGGGCCGGGTCGGGCGTGAGTTTTTCGGGCTCGGACCGGGTAGTTTTGTAAAATTTTGGCCCGTGCAGACCTCTACTGTAGATAAAGAGTGCGGTACGAATTATAATTGAGAGTTTTAAAGGTGAGCAAGACAATTAATACATATATTTTATATTATTAAAGTTGGCCAGCACTGCCGTCCCATCACGGAAAATTACTTAAAAATACTTACAGCTTCCGTAAAGGCACACATTAAAATTATCGATGAATACAATCATAAATATTATATTGTATTTCTAGTGTGGTTTCAATGCCTTTGTACCGGGAAGGTAATAAAATTGTATTTATTGAAAACAATAGATTGACATAAAACCTTTGACATATAGTATATAATACAAGACTGTTGGCAAGTAATTACTTGTAAAAGATTTATTCATTAAATTTTAAACACTCTTTTTGCATAATTTCGAAAGGCCACGGTTCAAGAAAATGTAGAACTTTTTTTTGCTTTAGCATAGTTTATAAAATACAATAATTGATATGATTTATTAAAAAGTAACTATAAATTTCAAACAAAAAAATGATTACGCTATTGTTTTAACGACAAGTAAGCCGCCTGTGTGGTTGAATGGCCAACGTCGTTGGCTTCAGCTACGGAGGTCTCGGGTCCGAATCCCGGTACGGACAGTTTTATAAATTGATTTATGAATATCTATTCGAAGGCATGGATGTATGTTATGTCTTGAATTCCCCCCTTCCACCCATCCTATCCTATGAACGGGGCGTATCGAGAGCGATTAGCTAACCACTAATCCTGTCCTAGCCCTATCATTCTATTCCTACTCTCTTTAGTAAAAGAGAGGTTGAGCAACTGAGTAACAAGCAGTTCTCGTAGAAACACATCTGTTAAGATAAACTCCATTAGGAGTCCAAATGATCCACATTGGGAGCGGACATGGTTTAAAAAAAATGCATTCAATTTTGATTTCGACCACCAATATTTTGATACATTGTTTTTCAAATAATCAACACTTTTTCCAGCGACAGCCAATTTTACAGGAGATTTTTTTGCTATTTCAAGAAATAAAGCTGCTTGGCCATCTTGTGTGTCAAACGTCCCGTAAATGGGCCGAAAACAAGAATGCTATTGATTTTCATTTTGACCACAGTGATTCAGTGGCTCAGCGATTAAGCTCATTTTTGTTGATTCACTGACTCAATAAGCATTTTTTTTCTTAGAGTCCGCATTTAGAGTAAAAAAAGTCATTATTGAGACGCCATTACAGTCACAAAAAGTCACTGTTTTGCGTGCTTTATGAGCTGATAGTAGTACCAGTCGATATTTACACTTACAGTCAATAGAGAGCGCTAATGATCCATATTTACTGACATTTTTTTAGACAATGTTATCTTTCCAATAAAGTCGAAACCATGCTAATTTCTTCGTGTTTTATTTTATTATAATATTCTATATCTCAAAGAAACATCTTTGATGGAACCCTGAATAGCGCGCGACAGGTCATTTAGAGATCGACAGCTTCAGATACCTCTGCGTACATACCCCAGAAGACTGTAAAACAGAGTTTTTTAATCGACTTAACGACTTTTGGGAGATACACTTGCCTACTGCTCGTCATACTCTAGATCAGTGTTTCTCAACCTTTTTGGGAGCGTGGCCCCTTTTGAGTGTGTTTATTTTTCTGTGGCCCCCATACCTTTTTTTTTGTTTTTCAGCTCACCGTGGAATTTGAAATCCCCGATTTGGTATACTTTTCCCTAGAATATCTCCGAAACACCTTTTTTTTTTTAGCCCACCGACGAATTTGAAATCCCCGATTTGGTATACTTTTTCACAGAATATCTGCAAAACACCATTTGAAGTCCTCAATTCGCCCGTGGCCCCCCTGAACTGTGTTGTGGCTCCCCAAAACAAAAATAAACCTCTCTGGCCCACCGTTGAGAAACCGTGCTCTAGATAAACCTAACTCCTTATCTTTACTCTTTTCGAAAAAAATGGTTGACCGACAAAGTTTTTGAATTTGTTTTCTTGTACTATTTAATTTTCAGTAAAAAAATAAATAATAAATTTCTGACCACTGAAATGATTACACGATCCATCTTTGAGAAATATATAAAAGAGCGATGATTGTTTAACTATGGACATTGGTTCTTGGTTACAGCAATTGTGAAGACCTTTAATACAATTATATCAGTAATTTAAAAATGAAGTTACTCATCGTCTTAACGTTCCTGGCAATGGTGGGAGTCTGTTTGGCATTGCCTGTGGAAGACAACCCGACCATGAAAAACCAGGAAAATCCTCATGATGTCTTATTTAAAGGTAAACTATAATATTTTGTAAACATTAATTATTTAATTGATAATTAAGTTATCCTAGAAGTTGCGTTGCAATTTTTCTTTCATATTTCGGGTCTAAAAGGTTCTTCAGATGAACTATAGTATGATTATTTACAGATATATGGAAAAATATAATAACACAAATAAAAAAATGTATCACAATTCTCAAAATTCTGAAAAGCATCAATTTAAAAAAAATGTCTATATAAAGTATGTAATGTTCTTAGATTGTAATATGTATTAATAAACATTTTTATACATAATATTTGTTGAAAGCTAATTTTAATTAACGTGATTTATTTATTTGAATTTCAATTAACAGCCATACTTTAAAAGTAAAATAATAAACTCAATGGCATATTGTGTCACCTTTCTGGCAGAAGTTAATAAGTAACTATATGTATGTCTTACGTGGACGAAATCAAAGCGAATGTAGAGCGAATCAGTGCAGCACGAAAATATCAAATGGTATCCGCCACTATAGAGTGTCCACGTGACAAAACGTATGCCGTGATCAGTTCTTTGATATTTTGATTCGCCTCAAGCCGTGTTCCAATCGCGTTTGCAGTGACTCCACTCCGCCTAGGTTAGACGTAGCGTAACAAAACTGAAAAAATTAGTTATTTATAATAAATGGCTAATTTATTTTTATAAATTCTTTGTCTAGAATAACTCAGTTGATACATTAATTACGCCAGTTTACCAAAAAAGCATTCATTTTTATCGCCAATTATTATTAATGCTGATGATTAAGTCAGGCAATTGTCTTCGTCTATTATTGGGCATTGATGCATTTATATTTTGATGTTATCACTATATGTATATATATCGTGATCTAAAGCTTAAAAAAATATTGGCTATTTACTCAGAGCTATCAATATGCTACTTACCAACTTCTGCCAGAAAAGTGACGATTTACGTGTTCTTTGTGCAATACAGATATAAATAATAAATAACCAATATACATTTGAAAACAGTATTTTTTTCAAAATCCAACTTATTATAATGGATTGTAATAACGATATCCCGTTATAATTTTTTGTCTGTATTCACCCATTTTCAATTTTTTAAAACCCTTTTTGTGAATATATCAACTTACATAACAATCTTTTGCATATGTAAAAATGCATTATTTTGATTTCAGAGTGCGAAGGGTCTCAAGACAAATTCAATAAAGATTGCAGATCGACTGAAGCAATTAATACAGGAATTATTTCTGAAAGGGGATTTATGATACCACTTTCAACTCCAATTAAAAAAAAACCCCCTCCTAAAGCTTCAGAATAAACGATTTTTTACATGTGCAAATTGTATAAAAAATGATATCAAAAGAGTTTTTATTGGATAACAATAATTGTAGAAAATGTAGTCAATCTTAATAAACAATTAAAAAATATTTGTATAGTTTATTATTAAAATGTTTATTCTCTTATTGTCGCCTGTTGTGGCAAAGTTGGTTAGAGCTTGCTCTACTGATCACGCAGGTCTGGGTTCGATTCCCGGTAAGATCACAGTGACTTTGATAAATATTCGATTCAAAGTTGTGATCGAAGACTGGGTGTTTGTGATGTCAATTCACATCATTTTCTCTCCTCCCATCCTTCTGATACTTTAATAAATGGGTGTAGCAATAGCGATTAGCCAACCACTCGTGCTGTTCTAGCCTTATCCTTCTTTCCTTACTACTCACTTTGAGGAAAGTGAGGTTGAGTGACCGAGTAACAAACAGTTCTCGTAAAAAACTTCTGTTGAGATACCTCCATTAGGAAGCCATATGTTCCACATTAGGAACGGACATAAGCTCTGTAAAAAATTAACATAGAAAATTTTTACCATTCGTTTATTTATATTTAAAAAATATATAAAAAAATAAGAATAAAAAATTCAAAACTCGAAAAGTTATCGGCTGGTAAAGGTAGGTTTAAGGTAGGTAAAGGTAGATTTTAAAAACGTAATTTCTACGTTTTTTTTGAGTTTCAAACTTTTTAAAAATAGTAAATTTTTTAAATTTTACTTAAATCTGCTACGGGCTATAGAGACATGTATATAAAAGGTTCACACAAAATTTCAAATAAATTGGTTTGGTAAAACATGAGATATTATCTACGTAAGCTTGAAAAAAGTAGTAGCGAGAAAAACACGTTTAAAGTTTTGAGTTTTGATCTGTTCCGGTCGGACCAGCTTAGTTCCTTCGTCACCAAAATCGCTGTAACTCGGTAAATAATTAAAATTTTGAAAAATTCTTTTGAGGACATACTTTCAAATGTCTAAGCTTTAGAAAAATATAAAAAAGAAAGAATCGATTTTTTCAAATTTCTACACTAGAATACCTCCTTAATATTATGTAATTCAAGGTGCTGTTAGATACGGTTTACTAACAATTAATTAAATTAGAGTAGCAAATACAATACGCGTCTATTTAAAGTGCTGTGCAGAATAGTCAATCGCAATGTGTGCCAAAAAATTTAAAAGGATTTTTTTGAAAAAATAATGATCGACTCACCATAAATAAGTATGTAAGTAAGTAAGTGTTTTTCGGAAGAGCGATTCATAAAGAAACTGTAAGGTTTTCGGATTAAAATAGGCATGTTTATAACTTTTGGTTGTGACAATACAAAATGATTTAAATTGTGAATTATTTTTTACAACTTCGATTCTAAAAAATTATGTCTTACATTGCCATAAGTAAAGATAATAAAATATTAAATATTATCTATAGTTATAATTACCACTATAACAAAAATGAAATTACCTCAACAAACATATTGTAACATTGACATGCAATTAATTGTGATTATGTTATTGAAAAATGTTATACTTTTTTGTTTTGAATACTTGGCACGTTGATTATGTTTGAAATGTTGATTTTTTCTTAAATATCAGTAATCATTATTCAGAAATACAAAAATTGTACGACTTAAAAAAATTAAGCATTAGATTAATCAATCTAACTATCCATATCCAAAAACTACATAAAAAAGGTGAATTCAAATTGAGATGTTAAATTTTTTTTTTTGCGATTTGCGTCAAAAATTAGTTTTCTGATACAAAATCGTTGGCAAAAGTTAATGTATTTTTTTAAATCTAAAGGCGACTATTTTATGGCGTAAAATCGTTTTTTTTTTACCATGTCCGCTCCCAATGTGGAACATATACATATAGACTCCTCATGGAGTTTATCTCAACAGAAGTGTTTCTACGAGAACTGCTTGTTACTCAGTTGCTCGACCTCTCTTATTCCAGAGAGAGTAGGAATATAATGAAAGGGCTAGGACAGAACTAGTGGTTAGATAATTGCTCTCGATACGCCCCGTTCATAGGATGGGTGGGAGGGGGGAATTCAAGACATCACATACATCCATGCCTTTGAACAGAAATTCATAAATCGATCGAAAAATCAATTTATAAAACTGCTCGTACAGGGATTCGAACCCGTGATAACCCCTTCGTAGCGGTAGCCAACGACGTTAACCACTCGACCACACAGACGATGAAATTACACCTATTCTTATGCCGCAGTATTCATAGACAGTTGATTTGTAAACTGCAGTTCGTTATTGCTAGGATTATGCGTGATTTCAATAAAAAGGGGGCTATCTGTTTTTTAGAAATTATTTTCCAATTTTATTCCAACAATTTTAAGGAATTTAAAGTAATTTAACTAAGTAAAAAACTATATCAATGAGGTCCTCAAAGGTTTATTTAACGGTTTAGGTAAATTTAAAGAAATTCACTTCAACACAACGATTTTAGTTTTGCTTGTATTTTTTTGATAAAACTGATAACGACCATCTCAGCTTCTTATGCTCCTCTATGAATCACTTCTCGGAAAAAATCATAATTATTTATGGTTGTCGCCCTTAGCAACACGTTGATTTTCAAGTTGGTTGTTATTTTTTTTATATTATTTCTTCTAGACTTTTCAACACACTGCAATTCTTAGTTCTTTTCCACATCTTAAATATTCGCCCATCGTATTTGGTAATTTAATTAAATCATACAAACAGTTAATACTGCCCACATCACGTTTTTATATGTGTATTTAAATGTGTTAACTAATTAACTACATATTTAATGTATTCTGTTTACTGCATTTAAATGTATGTTTTTAAGAAGATTTCTTTGAACTAAGAAATTTAATCAATAATACAGTTTGTAGCTGAAAATCAACGCCATGTATTATGTAAGGATCAAATCGATGTATCGATGTCTTTCCAAAGACACGGATGTTTGTGATTTATAAAAATTCTTTCCCATCCTTCCGATTCTAAAATCACGGGGTATAACAAGGACAATTAGTTAATCACTAGCCCAGTCATTACCTCTCTCGTTCGATCTAAGCTCTTAAAAAAGAGAGAGATTGAGCACCTGAGGAACAAGAATCTCCCGAAGATAACTCCTGTAAATAATAAATTTCATTACGAAGTCATAAATTTGTATAATTAGAAGCAGGAAAGGTAAAATAATTCATGCGAACATTAATTAATTATTAAAATCATTATTCTGGTATTATTTATTTGCTATGCGTAAAATTAAAATTTTTCTCAAAATGATGAAATTTGTTCAGTTTTTGTATAGCATCATACTCATTGAAATAATTGTGAAATGAAAAATAATAAATGAAAGATAAATTTTATTCGGGTTATGTTTATAAAACATGTTTGATTTTCTTAGTGGAAAGGCATTTTTATAAAGTAAATAACTGTCACAAATACTACAAAATGATAGTTTAAAAAAAAAAAGTACAGCCTATAAGCATTTTAAACTGATTTCGGGTGAGCTTATGTGTCTGTATGTTGGTCCAGTTTTTTTTTTAAAACAATTTGAAAGTGGATGTTCTATTAATCTTTTTCATATAATTGAATACTTGAATTTTTTCTTCCTATTTCGTGAGGAATTTCTGTAGGCACTTGACCTATCAACAGCCTACGGAGGAAATGGGAGAACGTCAAGAGGGATGCAGGGAGGCTGAGTGTGAACGACTGGCGAGCAAGAGAGATCGATCTATCTACCTACAGGGTCGAAAATGTACGCGCAACCCAAACACTCATCATATAAAAGTTCTTACTCAGTCAATATTTTTAGTTGCCAAAAAATATAATTAAAAAAACACAATTTTAAAAATACTGGTGCAAGGTAAACTAAATTTGTGAATCCACATATGATTTATTTTTATAGATTAAGTACAGTTGTATTGTTCCGAATCAATGTATCTTTAACATAACATTCATAATATATTAGGTGTAGTAAAAAGTCCTGACGCATTTTAGAGATGCGTGTTTTAGAATTAGTCGCCTTCGGTCCTTTGACTGATTAGGACGCCCTCGTATTTTTTTTTGTGTCGTGGGACATCTCAATTTATGTTCTGTGTAAAAAAACGAGTTCATCGACCACCCAAAAAAAATGACAGCGATTTGCCCATCTGAAGAACATTTACGCAGTTGTATGCTTTTTCAATTCAACGCGAAGAACAGCGCAGCCGTTGCAAAAAAAAACATTTGCGACGTTTATGGAGACATTTTAAATGTTCGAAAATGCCAGAGATTGTTTAAAAAATTTCAATCTGGAAATTTGAGCCTAAAAGATAACCCTCGAAGTGGACGACCTCAAGAAGTGGATGAAGCTGCTCTGAAAGCCGAAATTGAAAAAAATCCCATGCATACAATAAAAGAATTGTCCAGTATAGTCGGGACCAAATGGTCAATTACTCAGAAGTACCTGAAAAAAATGGGTAAAATCCGAAAAGAAGGAATTTGGGTGCCGCATGCGCTAAGCGATCGGAACAAGGCGCAGCGACTAAGCGCGTGTCAATTGTTGCTTGAAAAACAAAGCTTACGACCATTTCTTCAGGATCTGATTACCGGAGATGAAAAGTGGGTGTTATATACGAATGTATCGAGGAAAAAACAATATCTAAATAAAGGACAACAACCAATTCCGACCCCTCGAGCTGGTTTGCACCCAAAAAAAGTTATGCTTTGTGTTTGGTGGGATTCTAAAGGAATCATTTATCATGAAGTCTTAAAATATGGTAAAACTGTGACGGCACAAGTATACTGCGACCAATTGGACCAATTAAATGCAGCTTTGGAAAGAAAGAGACCGGGGCTGATGAATAGGCGCAACATCGTCCTTCAACATGACAACGCGAGACCACATGTGGCGGATTTGACCCGACAAAAAATCGAAGACCTTGGTTGGACAACTTTATTGCATCCACCCTATTCACCAGATCTGGCACCATCTGATTACCATTTATTTCGATCAATGGAACATTTTTTTAGAGATAAAAAATTTCAATTAGAAAGTGAAGTGAAAACGGCTATTTCCGATTATTTTAATTCGAAACCAGTTGAGTTTTTTACTAAAGGGATTTTAGATTTGTCAAATAGGTGGCAGAAGGTTATAGAAAGAAAGGGTGAATACTTTTTGTAAAGAAAAATTAATAAAAATACTAAAATCAGAATTTTGCGTTTTATTTAACAAATGCGTCAGGACTTTTTACTACACCTATTATTTAAATATTTACTATTTATTGGAATAGTTTTTATTCGTTATAAAATAGACGAACATTCGGCATTGCATTTTGTTTTATATAATTTACTTTGCTTAATTTAAAAGACAAAATATAAACGTAAAACACATATATTACGGGGGTGGACTGGAGGGGGTTTGCATGCCCCTTTTACATAAAAAAAACAATATTCTCATGGTGGTGATTTGAATAAACCTTTTTTCTAAACAGGACTTTGACTCCGACTCTGATTCCACAGCCCTGACATAAATGACCTTCGTCACTAGTAACTGATTTAAAAATTATACATAATTAACATAGTGTGAATTTTTTTTATACCATACTACATAATATGTCAAAATTCTTTATTAAGAAAATGATTTGCTTATAGATTATAGCTTCACTGCTGTATTTACAAACCATAAGTTTTTCTGTTGTCTGTTGTAACCAGGGTATCCAACCCCGGACCATTTTTGTGATCCCGTTTTCCATAATTGAATGTTTTCATTTTTACAATTAACGACCAAGGAGAGATATATTTATTTTCATAAACCACAATTGCTTGAGATCAATTTGAGTAGAAGAAATATCACAAACACGTATGTCAAAGCTCTCAATTAAAATTTCTTTTACCACCTGAGAAAAAGAAATTATTGCAACTGAGTAAAGCATAAAATTATTAAAAAAAAACTGTCTGTTATTGTCTACGACTGCTATAAAAAATAAATTAGGATAATACCACAAATAACTTATTAAAAAAATATATTTATATAAGTATACATAAAAAACTGCTGTAAAATGTTTTATTATTAAAATACATGATAATAAATCGGGAAGAATTTAGATCTTAAATTTAATTTTTAACATGTAATAGTTAATCTCAAAATCCGGGATGATATAAAGAAGATTTCAGGATTATATGCCCTAGTCAGGGACGTCCCGATGGCATAGTCGAGTAGGCAGTTTCCTAGGGGCGGCAAGTCCTAGGGAGCGGCAAATGATCACTAATTTTTTAAATGACTAAATATTTTTGACACGAATTTGATTTAGAATAAATATGATGTCTCATTGTCTTTGATTAACAAAATACCAAATCTAGATTCGATACTTATATTATTTAAGTGCATTTAAAATTTATTATTATTTTTTATGATGTGTAATGAAAGTAATAGTTATTTTTTTATAATTATTGAACACTTATGTGGGCTTATCATATTTATTTATGAGGATCTTTGTCAATAAGGTACATACTATGAATCACCTGTAAGGAAAACGGAATAAGTGACAAAAGATTTGTTTGAGTATGTGTAAGTGAGTAGAGGATTCAAACTTCTATAGTGCTTCTAGAACTTCTATAGTATATTTATTCCTAGAATAATGGGAAGGAACGAAAGAAAATGGGCGCTATTTTAGGGGTCTGCCTAGGAGTAGCACATAGTCTAGGAACGTCACTGGCCCTAGTTGTATTTTATTGTGTTGCATAGATTACATATTGTTGAGTAAATAATGTAATTTAAAAATAGTGCGCGTTACAGTAATTCACGATCTATAATGTTTCTTGACTAATAATATATTATTGTAAACAACCAATGATATTAAATCTATTTAAAGATTATTGAATAAACAAAAAACAGTCTGCGTAAATATAATAAAATAACTTGTTGCATCTTATTGGGTATTGTTGTTATTTGAAAAAAAAAGTGCTTATCACGAGTTATTATTTATTATGTATATTAACAAAATAAAAATAGCTCATGAAAGTCAACCATCAATGTTTATTAATCTATTTCAAGATTGTTAATAAAACAATAAAAAAACAGCTTGCGTAAATATCAGACAATTATTAATAACACCTGCTGTAAGTGGCCAAGGTGTGAAATTAAATAATTATATAAGTACCTACAATAAAATATATCAAGCGATTTTTAAAGAATGTGTTTTTATTTTGAAATTTAACAATAATGTAAGAATTGGAAAATGTTTTGAATGAAAATTAACGAATTGATAGATTCACAATTATTCACAAATCGGAGCCTTTTTTAAGCTCTATTTAGGGATTTTTACTTGTTATAGTTAATTCTGAAATCCCAAGATTAGAGGCCTTAGTCATGATCGTCATAAAAATTACCAGAGCATGGTTATGTTATGATTACAGTATATATTTAAAACGTGACAAAAAGAATACCAAAATAAAAAAAAATAAGAGTTCCATTCAGATAATTTAAGGTAAGTTATTTATCGACTTCTTGGTAAGAATGGGTAATCGGAAAAAATCGCCGATAAACATAATATGTTAAAAAATCATACGTCTTACTGTTTTTTAGAAAAAAGTTTTGATAACATAAGAAAAAAGAAAAAGTTTTTATGATGATCGTCGGCATATTTGGCTTACTGTTAATTATTTAATTAATTATTTTACCATATTTAAGTCCCGGCAAGGTCACTAAAATGTTATTTGTTTGGTTGGTTTAAGTACGGTTTTGAACCGCTCCTGTTAACCATACGTTAACTATACTAACAACTGTTCATTAATAATTTGTATCATACATTATCTAAGACCATCATTACTTCCATACTTTCTCTGAAGAGAGCCACTGACGACCCCCTGTAGAGACGTTTCATTAACACGTAAAATTCCCGGAGTTCCGGAACCGTTTTCACGTCAGCCGCAATTGTGGTATTTAGCAATTTTTTTTTAGAAAATTATCATTTTTGCCATTACAGCAGATACTCAAATCATTCTTAAGCAGTCATGCTATTAGTAATTTTATCAAAAATAAATAATGGTTTTATTAACCAAATTTGATTTTACCATAATAAATTTTGATGCGTCCATCTTTCTTTCTAATGCAGTCCATTTCGAGATGAAAATTTGGATAATCTACAAAACATGACGTCACGAAACATTTCTAAAAATATTTTGATACTAATAGCTGATAACAGTAAAAAATACAAAACTATATAGAACTTGGCTATGTACGTGTGCAAACATTGTAATATCACTTTTACTAACAGGAAATACTGGTTATAATTAATTACATATGAAATTGAATAATTATAGTTTTTTAAGCAATCAAAAAAGTTTTTTTAAAAAAAAAAATCATAGTGCATTTTTACCGTTATAGCACTTTTAGAAAGCCGTTTCTTAAAAACGAGGGAGTATTGAGTACAAACATTGTCGTACTAGAGCAGTGGTTCTTAACCTTTTCGAAGTCACGGTGCACATTTGATCATGAGAAAAAGTGGCGGTGCACCAGAATTAAGAGGTCGAAAAAAAATATGTGAACATAATTTTTATTACATATTTTAAAAAAATAATAGTACATACAAAATCACACACAATTTTTTACATATTTTCTTTTTAAATTAAATTACATAAAATATGTTAAATATTGAAAATAAATTTAATTTGTTAATTTTTCCCTAGAAACAATTTTATATTTGTACGCGTTTTATTAAAAATATTAATATTAATATTTGAAGGTGCTCTTTGGGTGGCAAATCTAGGGGGGGGCATTTTCTCCCATTTTTCCACCCAAAATGACGTCCCTGCTTAACAAAATGGAATTTATATGATCAATCAAAAATTAATTAATGTGATACCTGAGCTTGTTGGCTTTTGCAGATATCAGAAATATTAGGTCGAATATTTGACATAGTAACTAGAGACCGACTAGTAACTAGAGACTGATTTCAAGCTAGCCAAGCCTTCTTTCTTATTCTTAATATGCATGTAATAAGAATTATAAAATTTTCTTTATAATGATAGAAGAGAATCAGAGTAACGATATTTATAATGCTTCCCAGAGAAGCGAAACACGTGGCACATTTTGTAATAAGAAGTGGAATAACAGAATTATCAAATATTATTTTATATTTTTAAATTTGAAATACTTGAAGTCTACAAATTTACTGTTCAATGTTTTTTTAACATAAGTGTGAAATTCTCATGATTTAGCCATGCCATACTTTTATGATACTAATAAATATAACAAAGCTATATATACCAACATATTTTTTTTCCATAGTTTTTTTTTTAAATATAATATTATATTGCAATATGACATGCATCAAATGTATGTATATATGTTGCTATGAATTTATTATTTTGAATAAAACTGACAATCACTATAAAAGTATCATTTCACCATTTTTCTTACATAAAATAAATGAAAACAGCATATACATATATATATCTATAGCAACAAACTTAACATTATGACTTCTAAGTGTCATTGCTTTTGATAGCACCTAAATTGATAACCTATGTATATTTAACTGTTCCGTATGTATAACTTACTATCTACAAGGTCAAAAAAACGGAAATTCCTAGACATTAAGTAAACACATCTTACGAATGTTAATAAGAGATTTAAAACATTCAGTATTCAGCATTGAATAATACAACAACTAATAAAGTGTACAAGTGCCAATCATTTACTAAAAACTATTTAAAACAAGAAGTTCTAAATAATCGTAATTAATTTTTTTATAGCTTACCAGCCGTTTGTTATGCATCAATAGTTTCTGAAAAAAAAACTGGCTATGGCTAAAGAGTCTCTATTTGTATAGGCTTTTTTTTCATTTGTGATTCATTGTGATTTACATATTTTTTGAAAGATGAATGCGTTTCTAAACTTTTCAATGATACAGCACGTATATCACTTATTACTTTTGCATTTAAGTTAAAATATCGACTGTGAAAAGGAAAAAGAAAGTAACCTACACGTATCAAATTTTACAGGAGGCACAAATAACGTGTTTTGATGATTTTGGGCCATATGCATATTATGAATTATACACAACCTTGAAGTGCACGTAGACTTCTAAGCTGGCGTTTAATTGACATAATCTAATATTAACCAAATAAATTGTCTTGGAAAAATCTTTATTTCAGTCGTATTTCTTGTTTTTCAGTTTTTAAAGGGTCATATTTTTCAAAATCAAAAGCTAAATTTAGATATTAATTCGGCATTTGCAGCTTGCATCCTTTTGATAGAACGTGTATCAAGTTTAATACATTGTGATTATCGAAAAAAACCTGTTTTGAAAAAACTGTGGGTTACATCTTTTTTCCTTTCCACAGTCGACATAATAGTATGTCAAGCTTTTTATTATACACTCATGTTTGTTGTTCTATATAAAAGTGGTTTTCTATTAGCGTTACAACTTATTTGAGCGTTTACCAATTTGATTGAGATTGAGAGATTTTTCAACCACATTTTTTTAATAAGATTTGATACTTTAAATGATATCAATGAGAAAAAAAACGACTTAAAAAACATACTAAATAGAAATTCAAAGTTCGATTGGTATTGTTTGTATCATTGTCGGAAACTAATGTTGCATAACACACAGCGCTTGTTACAAAAAAACAAGAAGAATTGAAAATTGCTTATTTTAAATTATTGCTGGTAACATACAAACTTTATACTTTTAGTTGTCGTATTATTCCATTGCTGAGCCTGAAGCTGAGTGGTCAACGCTTATGAGCGTTCGTCCATTTCAGTTAAGGTGTTTAAGGGGTCGTGGCCAGGGGTGGGCTGGAGGGGGCTCGGAGGGGCTCGCGCGAGCCCCTTGTTAAATTTTACTCAAGCCGGCGAGCCCCTTGTTAATTTAAGAGAAAACAATATTCTCAGATCAAAATAGTATATAACTGAAATTTCTGACTTATATTATCTACGACAGATTCAGTATACACAGTAGTACATTTTTAGTCATTTACATTGATAATTTTACGGTAAATTGCATTTGTTTCATATTATAAGCGTATTAAGTAACAATTGATTGCTAATTTAAGTATTGCATGTAATTGCATAGTAGTGTCACTCCTTCCCCATAACACTGAAAATTGCTTTGAGATTAAGCGAGCCCCTTGTTAACATATTGGCAGCCCACCGCTGGTCGTGGCTCCAAAACGACACTATCATATGTTGTTTTTTAATCTATTTATAAATTATCGTTCAAATGTTGGTCTTTCTATACTCACAAGTATGTCACATAGTTTACAAATTTTATAATTAAATTATCATAATATATTTAAGTAATGACTTTCGTTTTCGGGGTGACTCTGATAAATTGGCTTTCTACAAAAATAAAGAATTCATTTTAGATTGTATTTGTTACGAAATACTACTGTTGTAATAGTTATAATAAAATGTCTAAATAGTTTTGTACATTTGCAATTTTTCTGAATTGTGATAAGATTCAAACATAAACATTCCACTTCTAAAATTGTGATACACAGCTGTTGCCAGACAGCCAGCTTTTGTCACTACATCCATATTCTACCATCATTCATATTTCATAAATACCACCATCAACACTAACTCTCAATCTGCGACACGTAAAACAGTGGTAAGCTTGATTATTGAAGCCAAAAATTCAATCGTGGTCTTAATAGTATATTTTATTGGTATAGGGAGGTGTTTTAATCTTATTTTTTTTCTAATTGTTTAAAAAATATAAACATTTTAATTATCTTGATAATTTCTTTAAATTAAAATTAATAACCGTAAAAATCTTTGATATATGTAACTAAAATTTAATTATCGTTTAACTTTCAGATTCTTCTGCGATAGGACGTCATGTATGCCCATACTCTGGATGCACGAATGAATGCTCGTACTGGAATTTAGGACATCCTACCGGAATTTGCATAGGGAACGTTTGTGAATGCAGAAAAGATGTTAGAAGACATTAAATTTGAATCGTTCTAATTATGTACATTCACACAGATTTTGTCACTAACGACCCGGGTTTCGCCTTTCGGCATCTTCAGGCGTTCAAGTGCACGGATGAACTGAATGAATGCCCATGGGATTGCCCATGGGCTTATCCTTTTCGCCAACAATAGCCTTAAGCTCAGTGATGCATTTATTTCTTTCATAAACACGAAACATTCATTTGCTATGTGTCAGTTCAAGTTCATCCGTGCACTTGAACGCCTGAAGATGCTGAAAGGCGAAACCCGGGTTGTTAGTGACAAAATCTGTGTGAATGAACATAATTTGAACGATTCAAATTTAATATTGAAATTCCACCAAGCAGCTTCAGTTGAAATGTTAAATTAGAAGAGATTCTTAAATTCTTTTAATCTTGAATAAAATGTATAAAGTTATATATCTTAAACTTACATAAAACGATTGTTCCTACAAATATGTTTATTAATGAACAAAAAGTATTGTCTTATTCTTAATAAAAATAAAATTCGGATTGAATTTATTTGTTTCGATTCAAATAACACTGTTTTATTGTACGTTACTACTGTGGTCATCACACAAGTCATTGAATTATTATTGTGGGGAAAAAAGTTAGGGGAAATTGCCATATAATATTTGTGTACTTATATTTTGCTCATGTTAATCCATAGAATAATAATAATATGTCTTCAGTTGGTTCATATGGAACATATATAATTACGAGAGTTTTGAATTTAACGAAAATTCCAAGTTTATTTTGTCCATATTATAAGAAGAAAGATTGCGTTAATTTCTCAATGTCTCAAATTGCCGAGGATGGGCGGGGCTTAGCGAGTTTTAAATCAAATCCAATACAAATTAGAAATAAATATTGTAAACATAAGCGTGGACTGTTGTAAATGGACGCGCGAACAGTCCAAAATATTGTTTTACCTTTTAAAACGTGTCTTCATTATGTTATGAAATAAAAGAGTGTCAAGTTATCAATATGATAATTAAAACTTCAAATCGCCATTTTAATAAACATTTCGCAGCAGTTCTCGAAGAGAAACTCCTTAAAGGTTCCATTAGGAGTCCATATACTTGTGATAGAGTACATCGAGAGTGAGAAAAAAAAAATTAGCTGCGTGCAGTGAGGTCATACATATACTACATTTATTTTTCAATCGATTGTATGGATTCGTATTAAAATGCAGATTCAAAAAATTCCACACGGGATTTTACTTAGTCTTTACTTACGTCATATTTAGATCAGACATGCACTTACTATCTTTTCTAGTGGGCCGCATAAAAATATATCATGTGTTAGGGCCGCAAGGAAACAATAAAATTAAAGTACACTAAATCCTCTTTTATACAGGAGATACGTTCCATATTAAACAGCCGTGCAAAAAATCCATTTAAAAAAGATGAAGTAAATATAGATAAATTTTAATCAAAAATTAGTTTGATCTTTATCTTTGTTAATTTTAAGCTTATTTTTTTAAAATTTTGATTTATTATTTATATAATAAGCAGCACAATTGATTCCAACTTTTCATCAGTAAGAAAGACTATTGCTATGAAAAGATTTATTTTCATTCAATAACAAAAAAGCTTGCTCACATTTATTAAATTTAATGATTTACTTGGAAAAAATATGTATTTTATTTTAATTTTGAAAAACACATTTGAGGGGCACAGCAATTTCAAAACGGGTCGCATGCGGCCCGTGGGCCGCGGATTGTGCATCACTAATTTAGACGTATCTCTATAAACACCGAAATAGAATCATTGCTTTATTGGCTTATCTCATAGGTTCCCAACCTTTTTCGGGTGGCGACCCCTTTTTATAAAAGCCATGTGACTAGGGAACCTCCGAGGAATTTGAAATCTTCAATTTGCTATACTTTTTCTCCAGATTGTCTCCGAAACTCTTTTTGTTGTTCAAATCCAAAAACGAAAAAAGTTGGCGACTCCCAGGTTGGAAACCCGAGGCTTAGCTGATTCTTATTTATTAAAGAAAATGATTTCTTCAAAGAGAATAAGATATACATATGTATGTAGTTAAAAGCTATTTTGGCAACATATTATCTTCATAATTTTGGTGAACTGACGATACTGACCGTCTTTTATTATTGTATAACTAAACACGTCGATATAGTGACATTGCTATAATAGAGTTCTATCACCCTAATATACGGTTCCCGGTAAATTGCTCGAATGGAAATTGCTCGAATAACAAGATAATCAAATTGTTTCCGTTTGTTCTGTCCGTTTGTTCTGTCTTAGCCCTAGTCTTCTATGTGTTCTGGAAATATATAGAAACAGTTTGAGTAACTAATTAATAAGCAGTTCTCGTAGAAACACTTCTGTTGAGATAAACTCAATTAAAAGATCATATGTTCCGCATTTGGAGCGAACACGGTTAAAATAAATACTTACGAAAATTATTTTTATATTTCACTCTCCAAACAAGCGTCGCACAAGATAAAAATGAAAATATCGTAGAAAAAGCCGTGAAAAATCGTTTTTTAATAACCAAGTAATTCGAATAATTTGTAATTCGAGCAATTTCCATTCGAGCAATTTACCGGCTCCCCTAATATACAATCAATAAAAACACTTCATAGATTTATGTAATTGTTCATTATTTCTTTTTTTTATGTTTTCATTTAATCTTGCATAAACGCATTGACGCAAAAATAACGAAACGGAAAATAACACTTCTATCAATGGAGATTGGAAAATTTTTCCCATTGATAGAAGTGTTATTTTCCGTTTCGTTATTTTTTTAAACAGTTTTTATCGATTATCTTGGAATGCACTTTCGTCACATGAACCATATTTGATATGCATCGACTATATGCTTTAAAATTACAGGGCCAATCTATGTGTATTAAATGTAAGATTTTTATTTTATATAGACCATTTGCTTTTTAAATTATTATATTTCAGTGTTTTATTATAATTTTTTACCTTTCGGCAATCGATTGGCATACTTATCTAAAATCGACTTTTTCACTTTAAATCACTGTTGCTTTATGGTAGCGATATATTTGATAATATATAAACCTTTTACAACATATGTAGCTTTGTGTAGCACCTAAGTATCTTTCAAAATCCATAAATATAATCTCTATAACAAAGAATTAAGCCTTACCTTCAACCAAAAGCTTAAGAAAAATCATCACAATACTAACGAATATCAATATTTCTTCGAAATATGATACAATCGCGTGAGCAGTACGATATACGTTCAAAAAAACTTTGAATTCAAAATGATTAAATTGTCTACCACAAATACAATAATAATTAGGATTAAACAAAAAATATTAGAGATACTTTTTTTTTAAAACAATAACAGCCTCATTTATCTTTATTTCAATAAACAACAAATTGTTGGGCTAAGTTTGCAGAAGAAGTAATGCAAACTAATTATTCAAGTTTTTATTGATTTTATAAAAAAAAATGTGTTTTTTTTTAATATAGATTCAGCTTACAATAGATAAATATTTAAATCAGAAATTTTAAATGATTTAAAAATATTTTTTTTATAAAATAAAAAAGAAGTACCAAAACAACAAGACAGATGTTATTTTAAAGTAAAATAACCTTTCCGGCCTTAATGATATTAAGCAGATATTTTTTTAGCCACAGACACACACTACAGATTATTCGTTGACTAAAATTTTATAGGTTTTAAATACAAATGTGCACTTTTTTGATTTATATTTTCACAAGAAAATTTAAAACATGCGCTATTACCGGCAGCTTTGCGACCCATTATACATTTCATATCTTGTTGTTTTAATTTACCAAATAATTTAATATATTGGTAAATGGAAATAGTTTTACTAATATACTAATGTGATAGTGGAGTAGTCTTTGGCTAGAATCATCATTCGTTTCATCGTCACCACACATTCTTTACCTCAATATTGAGTGGTACCGATTTGAAAGCAACTCATTTCAGCTGATTAATAACACATGTGATCAGTTCTTTTTTTACACGTCGTGCGGTGGAACGGCGTTCCAGCACTTTTTTATAAGAAATCATTTTTAATGTTTCAAATTAATATTTGCAAAATTTAATTTTTATTTTGCTTTGGAAACATTGACTGTTTGCGACATTTGAATGTAATGCGCTTGGTATCGTAACACTCATAAATCAATATCATAATACAAAAAAATATCCATAGACGCATTCTGTGACCGGAACAAAGGGCTTAATGCTTGAATTAGTGGACTGTTAGTGTCGTGCGGATTCCATCCAATTTTGTTACTTTTGATCATCAAATTCGTCGAAGCACATTTTAACTCCTCTATCCTTTCAAAAACGTTGATCGGTGGTCACTCAAAAGAAAACAAGGCTTCCTTGAAAGATATCACAGATTCTAGACTCAATATTAACAACATTTTCATTAATCAGTCACGGGTGTTTGTGATATCTACAAAAATAGTCCCGCCCTTCAAATCTTAAAATAAACGAAGCAAAACGAGGAGTATTAGTTAACCACTAGTCTTGTCTTAGCCCTATCCTTCTATCATTGCTCTATTAAAATAAAAAAAGAACTTGAGCTACTGATTACAAACATAGATTGGGTACCAACATAGATTAGAAAAAAAACTTTAGTAAAATACTTGAGAAGAAGTGAGTATTTTTCTTAAAAAAAAAGCACTGCATGTCATAATGATAATATGTAGCCGTCAAAGTAAAATCGTTTACAAATAATCATTATACCATGAATTTCATTGGAATTTTTCCTCTCGTAATTGCACAGTTTTCTAATGCATACATCTTAAAAGATTACGACAGCCATTTGTCTTCAATCAGAATTTTATGAAATTGGAATCGTTAAAATTTCTAAAATTTCTATGCGTTATGTTTCAAACGATATTCGGCATCTTCAGGTATAAACAAGGCACAGTTAAAGCTTGCTAGTTTTATAACGTACGAGTAAATAATTCTAATTAATCATTGGAATTTACTATACATGCAAGTAAATATTATGAAATACCTTAGAATATAATTTCGATATTTTCCAGCGGTCAAAATAATCTAATTCTTTTATTAATATGTCGTCGATGAAAACCCAACAATTTTATATGAGTAGGCATTATTATGTTCTGTCCATTCGATTTGTTTTTTTAACGATATTCACATGTCTCAAAAACTACAGGAATTGTAATTTTTAATGTGATAACTTTACCAATTTATTGAAAAAAAAACATATCAATCGATCAGGTTAACCCAAATCACAATCAATAAAATTGAAACTCAGCGGTAGTATTTTTGAATCTTAAATACACACCATAAAAATTTAAATGACTGTAGTTGACAAAAATATGAATACTAGGTCGTTAGTGACAAAACTCATTGGCACTTACAAAATTTAAAAGATTCATTAAACCTCTAGGTGAATTCTACAAATGAAACAAATAGCTCACTCGAAAAAAAAACAAATTTTAACTTATAAATTGATTGAAAATATGACATAATTTATTTTCTATAACTGGATAGCTTAATATTGTAAAATATCGTGATATAATAAGTAAAATATAAATATATAGTGCAAAACATGTTTAAGGTTCAAAATACCTGACATATTTTTTTAAATATTTGAATAGTGGCAGTTTAAACACCCCTGGTGGATTTTTTTGCGTATAAAATGCCACCGTATTGAAATGGATTTTCATTCGTTTCGTAGCCTACGAAAGTCTGATTATAAAATTCAAAATTTTCATCCTTCTCACTACAATTACAAAATGAAACTTGTATACTTAGTAGCCCTATTCTTGATTCTTGCCGTTTGCTGGGAGCCTGTTCTTGGTAATTATGCACACATTTTTTTTAATTCGTGTAAGATTCGAGTTGAATTTTAAATTATCCTAATGATCTATAATCATATTATTTAGTGTTTTCGTGTCTGCTTTCAATGTAGAGCATATGGACACCTAATGGAGCTAGTAAACGGTATGTTTTTATTTATAATAATCGCTTGTTATTAAATCATCTACAAAAAGGTTTGTAAATGAATAACATGACTTCGTTGCGATGATTTAAATCCATAGATACCGCAATCGAAGAGAAATTCACATCAATATTGTTTTTCTTTAATACACATCAATAGCATATCTCTTTTGGTCTAGTTATCAAAATTTGCATTATAAAAAAACATATCAATCAAATGGCACTGTAAACGTCATTTGGGAACGAAAAAAGATACATTTAAGAAATATATATAAAAATAACTATTCACAAGTTTATAACCATTAAAAATATGGTCTTTGATTGAATAAGCTAAACTCAGTGCTTTTCTTTTCAAGTAAGTGGATGGAACGGCGTTCCAGCAACTTTTTTCTCAGAATTTGTTATGTTTTAAATCAAGATTCGTAAACTTTTATTAATATTTTGTTTTAAAAACTGTTGATTTTTTTTCTTGCAAGGCATTCTGTTTGTTCCTTTCTTAGGTCGCCTTCGAATATAATGTGTAAAAAAATGTCAGGTCTATAGACTTACTCTGTGACCAGAACCAGGGATCTAACGCTTCATATATTGTGTTGTTTTGAAAAATTCTCTTATTTACAAAACATTTTCCCAACAGTCCATCGATATCTCACGGGTTCAAATCACAGTGCAAAACAAAGCGAGAGCGATTAGTTAACCACTAGTCCTGTAATAACCCTATCATTATATCCTTACTCTGTTCGGGAAAAAGAGAGGTTAAGATACTGAGCAACAAAAAGTTCTCGTAAAAAAATATATTTTATAGATACCTCCATTAAGAAGCCATATGCATCACATTGGGAACGGACACGGATTAGAAAAAAATCTTGGCAAGAAGCGAGTTCCAGTACATTTTTTTCAAAGAAAAAGCACTGGTCACACTCAATTTAATATAATGTCCTAAAAAATATCTGTACCTTTACAGCTAATAGCCAATGCAACAAACAGATGATGTTAATTTATAAACCAGAGTTACTTGATACCACAAATATCTATGACTGTTTTCCGCTCTACTAAATATGTTAAATGTCGAGATTTATGACCTTTTTGAAATACACTATATATTATTTTTTCTTGTTTACAGGATTAACATGTCCATTGTACCCTTCGTTGTGTGTTCTACATTGCAAATATAGAGGATTCCGCACAGGATTCTGCAGGGGCTCCACTTGTGTATGCAGCAAGTAAAACTGGCACACCATGAAATAAGGAATGCTATATATTTTTGTTTGTCTAAAATGATAAATATGTTAATAAAAAAATGATTCTTAAAACTTTTAAATTGCAATTTCAATAAACATTACGTAGCAGTTCTCAAAGAACAACTTCTTAAAAGTTTCATTAGGAGTCCATGAAACACATCGAATGTGACAAAATTCATGGTATCGATGCTGTATTTCAAAACGATTTAAAAGAAAATGACTAAATGTTTTGGCTACTTCAGAGGTACAACTTCATGTGAATAACACTTAATTGCATTTAAAAAATCCCGAAAAATTTCGTTATCTGCAAAAAAACTGCATTGAGTTCGAGAACCACAAAAAGAACATAGGTTACTCACCTATTTTTTTTAATTCAATCAACGATACAATCTGTTTACTTAATTCAGTTTTGAGTCCATTTATGACAAAACTTATTGAACTGCTAAATATTCGGAAATTTCAAATATAACCATAAAAAATTGGCATATTACCCTGATTATGAATGATAGTATATTATCTTTCAATAATTAATCGAAAACATATTTATTAAGCTGGTCATGATGGCATGTGAAAATAAAACATTATAAAAAGAACGCCCTGTTACGTCCGTGGCTATGAAGAGACGTTGGAAATGGCTGAGTGAAATGCAGACGATGCCTCCGGAGAACTTCGATTAGGCTTGTCTCCTCTCTCAACCGTTGAGATCTTGGCCGTCGGTGATTATCTATAAGACGCACTTGAAAAAACTGAGATGCTGACATGACATAGGAGCAGGGGCGAGTCTAGCGTTAAGCGGTCTAAGTGGCCTCGTGGGGCCCCGAAGTACTAAGGGGCCCCGAGATCTTGGAATGTCTTTAAACTATAGTTCGAAAAAATACGTTTTTGTATAAAGTTCTCTCTCCATAGTATAGTTTTCATATACTTTATACAGTAACAACTAGAGAAGAATTCAAAGTAAATTCATGTTATGTTATGTCATATGTGGTAATACTAAGGCCTACCGCAAATAACAAATACATATGAAATAGTTATAGAGCCTTTTCAAATATGTTTTGATTGGAATCTAACAACGGACGAAAAAAAGAATGAGATAAAAAAGTTGATGGATATTTACAAAGAGAACATTGATGTTTGTAATTTTTAAAATGAATTTGAAAATGTTTTAATATTTCTAAAAGAAAACAAAGACACTTTATATTTATTGAGCCGTTAAAGTCTTGCACATTCCCAAATGTAGATATTATAGTATTCTATAATATCTCAACAGTTCAAGTTCATCCGTGCGCTTGAACGCCTGAATATGCCGAAGGGCAAATCCCGGGTCGTTAGTGACAAAATCTGTGAGAATGTACATATTTTGAACGATTCAAATTTAATACTTGGTTTTGCTGACCTGGTCATACACAAGCTGTTACATTATTTCATTTGTATAGAATTTATATAGTGTAGTCTAATAATTATAGATTGTATTTACTCTCAGAACTAAAAAAATGATTTGTGGTATAAAAAAATACATAAACACTAAACTGTCTCTATAAAATAAAAGATGATCCTATATAACATTATCTGGCTTATGATTTCAATTATTTTACAATATTATTGAAATGTGAACGAAAATTGTATATTTTTTCAGTGGCATGAAAACTTGAATGAATTCGTAAAAACATAAATACTTATCTTGTTTATGTCACTTATACAATATCGATACCCAAGCGTAAGCGCGTTTGTCTAGCGCTAGAATAATCGAAGATACGATTCTAAGTAATATCTGAAAATTTGACATTTTGAAATGAATGGATGGTTTACATAGAAAAATGTTTTCATAAAAAGGAATAAAAATCAGCAGGCATCTTTGAACAAAATATGTATTTCCAGGGAATCTTGAAGTTCTTCATGGTGCAATGCGTGCAGCTTGCCCATGGTTTCTCAGTGCTTGCGAATTCATTGCAAATCTAAACGATTTTGCAGAAGAGGAACCTGTACCTGCGAAAAATATTAGTCATTAGAAAATAATACAGTATTTTACTTATTTGAGTACTATGATACATATTATATTAGAACAGAACTGGAAAGATCAATTTTCCACATTTATTTTGACAACTCTAAAACCATCATGAAAATTATTTATTGATTTTCCAATACCTGAAACTTACAATTCTATTGTTTAATGTAATTTAACAAAAGTGTAAAAACCCCATGATTTGTAAAATGATCTTCTTGTAATTGTATCATACTGTCAATATGTAAAAATTATTTCAAACATTTCATATTTTTGCATTTTTTACAAAGTATCTTTGTTACAATGAATTATATTAAAAATATGATATGTAACAATTGTGTAGCCTCAGATACTGTCTATTCAAATTCTCAAATAATGAGTAAAACAGATTCACACATTGTTTGTTAGGCACCTGTAATGGTCGTTGTCGATGTTCTGGGGTTATAAATTAAGAAAATGAAACATTTCTCGTATTGTACTTTGCATGAACAACTGTAGAAAGAAACACAAAAGACTTGACAATAAGCAGGTTGCCATGGGTGACAATTATAAACAACTAGCTGTAAGCCCGTTGACCTCAACGGGGGGATTTTTGTTGCATTTTTAAGACGTCAGAAAATTACAAACCTATTTATTGAATAAGCCAGAAATTCTAAAAATAAAATAGATTCATCTCAGTAGCAGAAATAGACCTCATAAATTATTGAATTTTTGGAATAATGTTTAAGTTTGCTAACAACTATTTTTCGTAGTAGCAGAAATTTCGTAAATTATTTAATTTTTGGAATAATGTTTAAATTTGCTAACAACTATTTTTCGTAGGAGCAGAAATTTCGTAAAATATTAAATCTTTGGAATAATGTTCAAGTTTGCTAACAATCATTTTACATAGTAGCATAAATCGACCTCGGCGCATATATCGACAGCCCTGCAGTTTTAAATTGTAAATTACTTAATTTTTGAAATAATGTTTAAGTTTGCTAATAATCATTTTTCACATGCAAAATGGTATAAATTAATTGCACATTTTATCAAAACAAAATTATCAAAATGTTGACTTATTCTCCAAACAGAACTTGTTTTTTAGAATATATATAATGATTTGTACTGAAGTTATTTTATTACACATACTGAAATTATGCTTTCGCCAACAACTAACTATACCACGTATGTACCTAGATTAAAAACAAATCTTGAAATAATTGCGTCTTATATTTATTTTTTGAAAAACATATTTCGCTAGTCAATCGGATTTTGTTATTTTGGTAGCATTTATTTTCATACGATCAAGATGTACTGTGATTTAAAAAGAAAGTTTTCAAAAAAAAAAATTGTTATAAACCCAAAAAAAGCGCTCTAGGCTAGATTCGAACCAGCTACCTACAGGTTATCAGCCGAGCGCTCTACCTCTAGGGTACAGTAGAATTTGGGAAAGCGCGTAAAATAAAACATATAATATGCATGCTGTTTTTTAAATAAAAAACGAAAGGTTCCATTTTCAAACGAAATTTAATATACATATATTATCTATTTTCATCGATTCTGATAATTGTGACGTTAGCTCAGTTGACAAAGAGCTCGGCTGATAATTCATAATTATGGGATCGATCGACGGTCGCGGCGCTTTTTTGTATGAGAATTCAAATTTTCAGCGATTTGATTTGTTTCGTCAAATAAAGAGTGTATTGGAAAAATATGTCTTTAGTATGAATAAAAAAATTGCGTCAGCGGTGCTGGTCCTCACCTCAGGGAGGGGGAGGGGAAATCGGGGACAATTTACAGACGGACGGACGGACATTATCGACTATTAATATATAGATAACAAGTTTTTCAGAAGAATCGATTCGTAAAGACGCTTAAAGTTGACGAGTTGATATTCATAAATAGCTATAAATTTTATGTAACGCAATTACATTATAATTTTAACTAACAAAAGCTGTTTAACTAAAAAAATGATTATTCTTTGGTAAATAATATCGTTTTTTGCCTGGACATGTGATACACTTCTTCTTGAAAAAAAAAATGCCAAAATCCATAATATATAATTGGCTTTGATAAAATTGAATTGATAACCTTTGCCATGTATTTGACTGTTTCGAATGTATAACGTCATTAACGTTAATTTTTTTTTATAGATTTTTTTTTGATAATTTATTGTAATATGACATGTATCAAATGTATGTATGTTGCTTATAAAATAATTATTTTGAATATAACTGTCAATATGTAAAATAATGTTTCATTTCACCATTTTTTTAAAAATAAAAAAGCATATACTACATATCTATAGCTACAAATTTGACATTATGATGTTTATATATCATTGGTTTTGATAGCACTAAATTGATAACCGAGCTATATTTACTGTTTATATGACTAACTTAATATTACCAAGGTCAGAAAAGCAAAAATTTCCAGATATTAAGTAAACACATCTTACGATTGTTAATTTTAAATGTCCAACATTCAGTATTCAGCATTTAATAATACAACAACTAATCAAGTTTAAAAGCCAATCATTTGGAAACATAAATTTAAAAAAAAAACTCTAAATTATCGTGATTAATTTTTTGTTGGCTTAACAACCATTTGTTATGTATCAATAGTTTTTGAAGAAAAACTGACAATGGTTATTTATTAATCGACTTTTTCATTTGTGATTCGTCGTGAATTTTACCGTGAAAGAGAAAGAGATTCCATTTACATACTACAAACTATAATACAATTTTCGATCGGTATTGCTTGGCCCTTTATTGGGAAGTAATTTTGAAAAATACACAGTGTTTTTTTATTAAAAAAAATCAAGAAGAATATACAATTACTTATTTTAATATTTTGCTGGCAGCACACCAACTTTAAACATTGAGTTGTCGTATTATTTCATTGCTGTGCTTGAAGCTGAGTGGTTAACTATATTTGGACGTTCGTCCAGTTTGGTTACGGTTTTTATGGGATTGTAGCCCTAAAGGGACACTATCATTAATTGTTTTTTTAATATATTTATAAATTTGCGTTACAGTGCTTGTCTTCCTATTCTCACAAGTAATAGTTGACGAATTGTGTGTATACGTTTTTTATTAATAACTTATAATATATTTTATTAATGAATCTTTCGTTTTCGGGGTGACTCTGGTGGCTTGGCCTTCTACAAAAAGAAAGAAATAATTCGAGATTTTATTTGTCTCGAAATACTACTGATGTAATAAATATAATTAAATGTTTAATTGTGATACAAGTAGTAATTTTGTATTTTGAACAAGATTAAAACATAAACATTTCACTCCTTAAAGTGTGATACAAAGCTGTTGGCAGACAGCCAGCTTTCATCACATTATCCACATCCTACTATCATTCATAATTCATACATATAATCATTGACACTTACTCTCACTCTGACAACACGTAGAACAGTGGTAGGCTTGATTCTTGAAGTGAAATTGAATGCAATTGTTGTGTATGTAATCTATTCCATTGGTGTAGGAATATATATTTTTTTTAATTATCTTAATAATTATAATGAATTAACTGAATTGAGACGCAGCTTAGTTCAGTATAGATTTTTTATTACATGAAAAAGCGCGCGTATGATAATAAGCAGGCACGTGCAACGGATACATTTGTCTGTCTTGCACTACGCTTTGTTGTGATGCCGGCACAGATTCCTGCTTGACACAGATTTGGCCTACAAGCTTAGATCTGTTATTTTAATTACGCCACTAAAATGACACATTAACTTATTGAATATCTGCAAACTGCACATTCTTATACAAATACTACTCACGAAGAATAAAAGTGTTATTGTGGATTCATGTGTTGTTCATATGACACTTGGTTGACTTGTGATTTACAGAGACCAAACAGTGTATTTTTTGTATTGTGGTTGATTTTGTATTTTAGATATTGTTTTGGTTTTGGTTTGGAAAAAAAATGGTTTTATTTATATTTACTGATAAATTAGTGTTCTATTTAAATTACTCATTAAAAATACCCCTTGAACTTTATTTCGCAAAAGAAATATACATTTTCAAATAATTTCAATGTGTGTTATTCATATGTGACCCCTGCGTGACACAGTTGTCACTACAATACGCTGGTCGCAAATTCCTACTTATTTTGCCTGTACCTGCCAATTCTGTATTGTGCTGCATCTCAGTATAATCATAGCCTCATTTTATTTTCGTTTCATTTTCAGATTCTTTGAAACCTGCTTCGTGCGAGTCGCCAAGTTATTGCCAAGCTTATTGCCCGACTATGTTTTTAGGAAATTGGACAGGGTTTTGCATAGGGACTGTTTGTCAATGCAAACATTATTACTAAATACATAACAAAATCTTGAATTTTGTTTATATTATTTTGATATATATCAAAATTTATCTTGTATCAAATGTATTTTGTAAGATATCTTCTATATATCATTTAAATACATAACGATATTAATTTTGCTCAAATTTGTCAAATACCATTACCAAATTTTGTTGAAACTTATTTACTCTGCATGATTATTTTTATTATAACACAATACACTGAATAAGTATTTAGTAAAAGACTTGATGTGAAATTGTAATTAAATAAAATATCTGCCTAAATTTGCGTACATTTATTTTTACATGTAATCCCTACAATAATTATATGTCTTTAGTATGTTCTTAAAGAATATAAATACGAGGGTTATAACGCTGAGGAAATATAGTCATTGGTTATTTTTACAATGCTATGATATAAGTTTGGATGTGCTGCTGTTATATCAAATAAAATAACATCTATTGATAACAGTTTTAAAAAATAAACATTTGAGATGTTATAAAACGTTAAAATTAAAAGTTGAACCGCCATAATTGATGCCAAAAATATGGGTCTTTACTTATTGTCCATTCTAAACTTCTTTTTTAAAACCCAACTCTATGGTTCATTCACTTTATAAATATTTGTATATTTAAGAATTACAAGCTGTAAGACTAGACTCGCTGCCTCCAACGGGAGATTGCTTTCTTTGCATTATCAAAAATCAGAATTTTACTGGAGTTAACAATTAAATGCATACT
This sequence comes from Himalopsyche anomala, assembly GCA_031772345.1. NCBI lineage: Eukaryota > Metazoa > Arthropoda > Insecta > Trichoptera > Rhyacophilidae > Himalopsyche > Himalopsyche anomala. Next base: position 8,405,010 of record CM062831.1, read on the forward strand.
TTCTTATCTCATGACCCAGAATGTACCAACTCAATTTATTTTCTAAATGTTAAATATTTTTAGGAATATGTACGATGGGAATGGGTAAATATTTAAAAGCCGCTGATTCTAATTAGTTGTAAGAAAGAATCGACAAAGAAAACTTTCAATAATGATACATTACTATAGCCTAAATCTAATAATGTAAAGTCTAAATCTCATAGGATTTCCATAATAAATATATTTTGGATAGTCAACCCACACAAAAAAAGCCTTGTCGAAAAGTAATATATCAAACGAACAAATGAAAAACTAACATTGTTCAATATAAATTTAATGATTTAATTGCTCCATAATTTTATTTGTTTCCAAGTACACATAAAAGTGTTTTGTATATTTAAATTACACATTTTTAAAATAATATTCTGGACTGGTCACTCATCACGAGCATTGTCAACTGCACGTCAAAATAGGTCCATATGTTTATTAAAATTACATAGAATTACTATAAAACGTGTTTTATTGTTTAAAATAACGTATTTTCATTAACAATTGACAATACACACATAAAGGGGGTATTCTAGTGTAGAGGCACGAATTTCGGGTGTTTTTTCGAGCTCTGTAAAAAATAAACAATGCAAATCCTTAAAAAATAAATTTAAAAAAAATAAATTCAAAACTCGAAAAGTTATCGGCTTGTAAAGGGAGGGGTCCAAAAAAAAGGTGATGTCCTGGCGTACATGATTCCAAGCCTTCTGGTCATTTGAAAAAAAAATCTTACGGGTTCTTAATAAATAAAAATGTCGCTATCCCCCGTACCTCGGAAAAATCAAAAAAAAAAATCACAAAACGGCAGTCGCTTGAAAAAAAAAATCAATTTTTACGTTTTTTTAACAGCTTAAAAAAATTTAAAATAGTAAAAATTGTTTTTTTTTTCAAATGACTGCCATTTTGTAAAAAAAATGACTTAAATCTGCTACGGGCCATAGAAAGATGTATAAAAAAGATTCAGACAAAATTTTAAGTAAATCGGTTTGGTAGAACATGATATATTATGCACGCCAGTTTGAAAAAAGTAGTTTCGAGAAAAACGCGTTTAAAGTTTTGAGTTTCGATGTGTTTCGATCGGACTAGCTTATTTACTGCGTCACCAAAATTGCTGTAACTCGGTGAATAATGAAAATTTTGAATAATCCCTTTGAGGACATACTCTCAAATGTCTAAACTTTATAAAAATATAAAAAAGAAAAAATCATTTTTTTCAATTTTCTACACTAATGAGCATATTATATAAATTTATATATTTCAAAAGTTGATACTGTTTTCAATATATGTATGCATACTAATTACAATCGGAATTATCTTTATTTCAATGAAACGCAAATTGTTGGGCTATGTTTACATTTTAAAAAATGCAGACTATTTATTCAAGTTTGTATTAATATACTATTATAGAAAAATATGTTTTTATAAGTAAAGATTCTGCTTGCACTAGATAAATATTGAAATCATAGATCTTTAACGATATAAAAATATTACTTTTATAAAATAAAAAAGGAGTTTTCAATCTCGAGGTGGCATGGAATATTTTAATTCAATGTTAGATACATTTCCTAGCTTAATTTAGTGGATATATAAACAAAACCCAATCTTTAAATATTATTTTTTTTGATTGACATTTTAAAGGCTTCTATTAGAGTGCACAATCTTGGTTTATATCTTTCTAATGTTACTTAAGGCCACGAACAACCAGTGACAGTTTTACAACCAATTATATGTAATATCTCGTTGTTTTTTTGGCATTTAACAGTATGAGCCCTCAAGAGGTAAAGTGAGCCAAATAGTAAAATGGGGAAACTTTTCTATTAGATTTTTAAGTACAACCACGACTTTATTTGGTGTGAGTGAGTGAGTATTTACTGAGTTCACTTCACTCTTAACAGCTTAACGACCGCACGTTTTTTTTATAGAATTTCACCTGGCGGCCGGGCAATTTTGCGAAAAATTCACAAAAATATCTTACCAAATTTAATTTTTATAGCTTTCAGATACTTCGCCTATACGCATATATGAGTCCGCCGGCCAGCAACCTTTGTTTTTCAAAGACTCAAATACGCATCCGCGGCCGTTTAGCTGTATACTTTAGACATGTAGAATATTATAACGCATATTTTTTTCCTAAAATATCACATGGCTCACTTCACCTCTCAATATCTTAATTTTATCTAAGAATTGTCTCTGGTTTGAATCACCATAAAATTTCATGATCACTTTACTAATAACCAAGTGTTACCACACACAATCATTTTCTTATTTTTTATTTGACTGATTAGGCTACATTTCATTTCCTCTAATCACATTCGTCATCATGATATGTTGCCGTGAAACCAAAATCAAAAAATATTATAACTTGAACTTTGTTATCATTTTTCGTTTCTTGATCGCACAATACTGCTAGTATTGCATACTGCTCAAAATATAACGACAACCGTTTTGTTCAATAAAAATATTACGAAATTAGAATCGTTCAAATTTAGTACATTTTCGTGCGTTTTGTTCAGGGACATCACAGACTTCAACGTGTTTAAAACACCTTTAAACACGTTGAAGTCTATTAACAGTGAATTGACAAACCAAACCAAGTACAAATCCGCTGTCAACTATCAAATTGGCAGTCGAAAATGAGTATAAAATACTAAGAGGGTAACGTGTGGCAGAATATTTATCTTTTCCAATCTAGCGGCCATAAGAATGCTGAAAAATAATTTAACGACACTAAATCAATAAAATTATAACAATCAAAAAAACTTATTCAAAATATGAATATTAATAAATATATGTTGAAAAAAATAGTATAAACGTAGGTTAATAAAATGGAAATATAATGTAGTAAAGGAAAAAAATAAACTTTTCATTCATTAAATTTGAACTAGGCAAGAATTTTTGTTTATTTTGTAATACTTATCTAGTTTTAATGATTTATTATTTAAATATAGGATTTAAACATAATTGTGATATAACTAGTAAGAAATACAGTTAATGAAAAATATTCCACATTGGTTTTAAATATTACGTTGGTCTTTTCACTCAACTCACACTCGATTTTATTAAAGTGCTTTACAGAAGGTATCATTAGAAATTTGTTATCCATTTTTCCAGCAAATTTTCTGAAAACTGTTTTTAACAACAGTTTAATTGGCTACCAAGCTAGAGTGACATTATCGAAGATTTTTTTAGTTTCATACATTTAAAAAGCCGATCAATCAAGCCTTTGTTATCTGTAATTTGTTTATGACATTCATTTATAAATAAAAATACACAAAATATTTAATGCAAATTGACATATTGTGTCTCTTAGTCCATGGTATGATAATATCCAGTGCCGAATCTGGATACTTGATCGCCAGTGTGAAAACCCACGTCGTTAAATTTTGGAAAAATACAAAACTAACCACACGTAAAATTAGTGTAATTATAATTTCTTTTATTAACCGTTATAATTTGTACGTTTATACTTAACTTCATGCCTAATAGTAAACGGTTTTGATAAGTGCAAGTTTTTATCTTGTTTAAAGGATATTGTACATTGACAAAAGATATCGTATTGTTTTATCAATTAAAAATAAAATCTCTCAAAATACATACCAGAAATTCACAATGTTAAAAAACCTCAATGTATTAATACAAATAGGGAAAGAAGATTTATTGATTATGAGTAGTCAGAAAAACTGCTCGTCAAAATTTCATTAAATAAAGTTACTGAACATTAACTATCTGGAATACTTTTACCATAAAACACTACATTCTTTTTAAAATTTAACATCTATATTAATTATGTCGTCTAAAATTGTCAATTTAAAAACGAATCATCATGAAAATGACTTTCTTTGTTTAAATTTTTTGTGTACTGTATGTGTGTATGTATGTATGCGCATGTGTGTGAACATGTACGGATATAGTATGGAGGAAGCATATGGAATGTGATTTGCAAAATAATGCATGTGGAGTTCCCGTGAACTTCCTATCTCTGCAGTGATCGCGCCTTTCCGTCTACAAACGATGGTAAGGGGATGCAAATTACAATTTTTAAAAAACTTTATCGATGAAGGAGACTGGAAGAGCCTTGATGCTGGCGCGTCCTGGTACTTGAAGCTCTATAAATTTGATATCCAAAAAAAAACATAATTTCACGGTGTGAAAACAATCAGATTTAAGAAAATATACAAAAATAAAAAAACACATAAATTCAAAAAAATACAGAAAAGCTTCTAGGCTGTTTTGTTTTATTTAAAACTTCAATAAAATACTATTAAATCACTGGATATAATTGAAGATTTATTTTTCTCCTTTAATAGCCTACAATAGCTCATCAAAGAGTCTCCCGGAATCGAACCGCATATGAGGTATACATTCCTGGACCTGCCCTGGAAATGGTTCACTTGCATTGGCCCGAAAATTTTGAGTGACGTTTGTTTTTTATTTTATATCGGTTCCTGGAATCGGGGATTTATGGAGTATTTCAATAATTATAACAATTTAACATTGTAAATACTTTAATTATAAGATGTAGTAAACAACTCTGTGGGGTATATAAAAAGATTCTGGACGTAAGATTTATAACATTTAGTATTCATCTTTGTTAAATAAAACAACTAAGAGGTCCCAGTACTTAAAACAATTTTAAAGATGAAGTTCTTATTTTTTTTGTCATTCTTCGTTTTGGCTGCAGTCTGTTATGCAGCAGTAGTTCCCGCCGAAATCTTGAGCGATACTGACTTGGATGGTATTTATTTTTTATTTCATAAAACAAAATATTTATTTCCTAATAATTTACACCGGTATCATATTCATTTACTGGAAATATTTGAACGGATAACACAATAAAAAAAATCCCCATTTTATATAAAACTATGAATTTGTAAATAATAATTCTGATTAAATCCTTAGGCTGTTTTGTAAGTTTTACTGCTTGATTCCTGATAATTTGTGTTATTAGATTTTCCATGGGAAGGTGCTTTCCATCTACCATAGATCGATCATCAATTAAAATTCTTAAATTTCACATGCACAAGTAATGTTCAAAAATACTTGCATAATATGTTTATCGATTTTTTTCAGGTGGGGTCGAAAATCTTCTTCGTACAAAACGTGAAACCAGTCCAGCGCTTGCCAAAGGTTCCGACTTTAATTGTAATTGTAATTGCAGGATAATTGATAAGTTGGTGTAGAAGAAAAACCTGTTATTCTAGGCTTTATGTAGTAAATAGAAAATAAAATTGCATTGAATTTATATTAAGACTTAAATAATATAAATTTGATATAAAAAAAACACAATATTTCTCTATACTACTTTCACTTTTATTTGAAAAGATCTGTACCGGTTTCGCTCATGATGAGGAATTCAGTTGATTGACAAGTAATACAAAGGAGTATTGTGCTTTTTAAATTTAATGCCTTTCCACCAAGTATTGACAGTGAACACCTTAAAAGAGATAAATTTGATAAACTATTTTTATTTATACAAACAACTATATTTACCTTGTGATTAATTTGGCAAACAGCATTGGATAAATTAATTTTCTACATTTAAGGTGGCAATTCTATAACCACCATTAATAATATTTATTGATTTTTTAATACCTGAAACCTACAATTGTTCAATGTTTTTCAACAAATGTGCGAAAATCTCATGATTTTTATTATGTTATGATACTAATAAACATATATATTTCCAATATTTTCGTGTTTTTTTTTTAAGTCCCTTCGTCATTTAATATACAAATATATAACTATATCGATTTTGCTGAAATTATTACTGTTTTTTCTGAATTTTATTAAATCAGATTTTGTCTATGATTATTTCTTACAACGCTATCTGCACTATGGCCATTTATTATGTTGAAAATTGAAATGTGTCAAGAGTTTAGTTGTGCTGCTTCAGATTTATGCAGAGGTATAAAGAATATGTTAAGTTAACTTTTTTCTTGAACTTTTAATTACCATAAGGATTATTCTTGGTGTTTTGGTGGATTGCAAATTTTTATTTTACGGAGATAACACTATTGCAATGTTTATTAACAAAGGTTACTTCACTTTTACGATACCTTAAAACGTGAAGAATATAACAACGCATCTAACTTATTTTTTCCTAAAATACTATTTGGATCACTTCTCGTCTAATGGGCCCATATGTTAAAATTATCTATGTCAGCTTCTTCATTCTTATTATTTATGTTATGTTAATATTCGTTTATTCATAAAACTGAGCAATGAATATTTCAATTTTTGTTTATTTTTATTAAAATGCAGATCTGTTTTTTCGTGTAAGAGAAATTAATTAAACCCAATTCTATAAATTAGTTGTTTTTGTCATCAATATTCAAGGAGGCCAATTAGTATCCGGAAACTAAAGAACAACTAATTCGAGGTACAAATTGAATGAAGATGACATTTCAAATGGCAAAAGTATATTTTAGCAGTATCTGGAACGGCGTCTGTTGTGTAAGATATAACAGGACTGCTCCGTAACAGGGGTTAAATATTATATAATATCAATGTGAAAATAAAAAAATTGTAATAAATTATCATAACCATTTTTTTGCTGGTAAATTCGATGCTAAGAATCAATAATGGCTTTTTATTATATTACTTTATGTGTTCGCGATTCATAAAATTAGTAAAATTGAGCACATGAGAGTCGAATTGAGCCATGAGCTATTTTAGGAAAAAAATGAGTTGGACGCGTTATAATATTTTACATGACTTAATTAAAGTATCGATATGAAATTAACTCATTAAATACACTCTGCTATAGTGTTATCTCCATAAAATAAAAATATACAATCCACTTAGGCAGTTCAATTATGCTAATCAAAGAATGAAACGCAATATCGTTCAAAATTAATATTTATTTTTCTTATAATATTATCTTTAACTGTTGACGCTGACGACTAATAAAAACATGCGATAACATAATAATAAAAAAATAAACATTATATTTATGCCGTCTCTAGAAAAATGAAATTCCCAAACGATACTAATTGTAATAATGATAAAAAAGAATATATTTCTTCATCTCAGAAAAGTGTTAATAAAATTCACGGATGATAATAATTTATAATAATGCTGAGCTAAAAATAAATTGTCTTTTGTAGAGTGAGAGTCCAAGAAGAAACAATATTAATTTATATTTCTGTCCTATCCTTATACACTCTTCAGAAATTAACTATGCCCGGTCTCAATATGGAGTTACATAGACATCAGTGTGATTTAAAAATAATACGTTACGTAACAATCAATCAATCAAACAAACATTATCCGCTATTAATATATAATTGGCCAGTTGATACTTTTTTATTTACAATCTAGCTCTTTACGAAAAAAGTTTTCTGACCCTGTTCAAAGCTGATAGTACCTCGAATGTGTTCATTTCAATGAATTTTAAATTCTGATTGAACTTTATGTGTAAACTTTTTTTTATGGAGGCGTGATTACAAAGTTTGAGTAAAATCAGTTATTTAACTTATTTCGAAAATTCTACTTCAAAAATCATACCTCAAAGAATAAAAACGTTTTTTTAGTGAAATATTTATTATACCTATTCCAGTAGCTTGGAATCGACTGCTGTTTGTTTCAAAACATTCCCTTGATATAGTTTATCTTTATTTGAAAAAAAAAATTGCGTCCATTGTTATATTTTAAAAAGAGTCCCGACTTTATACGGTATAGTCAGTTGTTGGTAGCCTTTGAGAGATGTATTTTGCCTTCAAGCTGTGGAGTAAGCTCAAACTAGCTTTCCTTTGAGCTATAGAGCTTCTTTGACTCTTAGGCTAACAAAATTTGTATCTTGAAACAAAATTTTAAATAACAATACGTGGTTTTATGAACCATACTGTATCAATTACGATGTTTCAACTTGATAATATTTAGTTCGAGTATCATTTGTACAATAAAATACAAAAAATGATGTTATCATTCTAGCATGATATTATGTTTTAATAATAAAATTTGGTGCCATTGAATACCGATTCTTTTTACCGTGCCCCAAGATTTACGTAATAATTGTCGATTCATATTATTATTCTTGGTATAAATAAATGAAAATATAGTCAAAATTATATTAATGGAATTAGTATTAACTTGATAGAAATCTATAATAATTAGGAAAAAATATTAAGTTATTTAGTTCTACAAATATTTTTTTTTTATATGGTCGATAGCTATTTCGGCTTATCTCATCAGAACGATGAGGACTGTCTGTGACACACAGTTGTACACGATTAAAACCAAATGCCATTTGTGCAACGTTTGCATAAGTGCTGTGTTACGGTGGCGTATCATGGCACCTGACGAGAATCAGAAAAACCGTATACTGAGCTTCGAGAATAAATGCTTGCGTCGGATAATGGGGGTTATGTGGTTTGATTTCGTGAGAAACTCGGAGATTAGGTAACGTACAAGACAGCGCTCCGAGTGTAAGCGATCTCCTTGTTAACGTATTAGCAGCCAATTTCTAACGTAATTGTATTATAGTATTGAAGTAACAATCAATGGTCAAAAACACATATTTTTAAATTGTGTAATATATTTGTATGAAATATGTGTAGTTTTAGATAACCTTGAATATAATCATTATCTTACTTAATTTCAATTAAAATCTAACAAAGCAAAGCAATTAGTAATAAAATCTTGAGATTGTTACAACTTGAACACCTTAAAAAGACATTTTGCTCCAGCAATTCTTCATAGCACCTCTCACTTAGTAAGAAACGTTTCTCCGAGTCGTTGTTTATTTTATGCGAGAACATCTATCTTTATCGGACTTTAAAATGAATTTGTCATGTCGCCTGACTCTGTTAAAACTTTGCAAAATTTACAGAAGATAATTAACTGCTATATCAAAACTTTTCTTGAGTAATTATTATTTAGAAGATAAACAGGCAACTTCTAAAATGCTTAGCTATCCAATAAATGTCCGATAGCCACTTTACTTTAATCTGTGATTAATTTGATTGTAACGATCCAGGCTGTCGTTGGAATTTCGTCACCCGATTATAGGTACAAATCATTGAATGACAAATTTAAAGCGTTGGATCTTCAATCTATTCCAAATATTTTATAAGAAAATTAAAAAAGTATGGCAGCTTCTTAATATCAAGGGCAGTTTTGCTCAAGCAAGTATTTTCAACTCATGACTTTACAATTCTGCTGCTTTTTAATTTAGCTTTTATTCCTTAATAAGCTTAACATACGTATTTGAGGAGCAAAAATTCAAAATGTGATTTGTCACACAAATACAGGGCTTGGGAAATGATGATTTGGGTGTTGAAGAAATCACGGTTTGCTTGAATTTATCAACTTTATGATTTAATTTTTAATAGGAAAAAACTTTTAATGAATACTAATTGTCATTTCAATTCATAGATTTTATTATGGACTATCAGAACAGATATTAAACGGCATTTTTCAAAATTTGTGACAAATCACTTTTTGAATGTTTGTTCCTCGTTTACCAAAGTATAGAGTAGCAAAGTCGTTCGAAAATAGTCATTTATTTAATAATTTTATCATTTACAAATAACTATATATTTATATATGTGTGTCTGTGATCGAGTAGTCAACGTCATTAGCTTCGGTCACAGGACTGATTTTTCAACAGATTTATAGGTTTTTATCCGATACTAAAAAAAGCGCAGAGAAAGTGATAAGCTAACCAATGTCATGCATGACTCATGTATAAGCCATGTCCTTTTATTCTTACTCTTTTTAAACTCCACTCGCAGTACAATAGTAGTATTCTCTATATTAAGAGCGAAAATAGCTTAACCAACATATTTTTTTTATACTTTTGATACTACATAAATAATGTGTTTTAAATATTAGCATGTAAACATTTGATCTATGATGGTCAAAAAATTGATTCGAAGTCAGATATTTTTAAATATGAGAAAAATATAACTTTTTACGCTTTCAAATAAACTTTTTCTCAAATCATATTTTTTTTTAAATTTCTCCACGACCTACCAAAAATGAGTCCAGCTCGCGACGTTGTAGTGACTGCAGGTAGTGTACAAACAGTTTGGTATAGTTATGGAAAGAAATGTGTTCAATAGTATAATCTTTCTGTAATGTAATCTCGTTGATTTTTTTTCGAATATTCCTTCACACAATTCCTCGCCATTTTCCTGGGTTTTCCGTATAAATATTGTGTTATTGGATAACGTAAAAGATAACGATGATATACGTTCAAAACGTTGCTATATTTTCACAATAATGTAATAATATGTGTGCATCAGCGATAACAGTATTGTTGAAATAAAGTTATACCTGATTTTACAGACAATAGCAGTAAAATGTACTTATTATGTTTAAAAGTTTATGCGTATAAAATAATTTTATTAACTTTAATAAAATAGCCAACCACTAGTCTTGTCCTGGCCACATCTTTTCTATCACTACTCTTTTAAAAAAGAAAGGTTGAGTAACTGAGCTGTAAAAAATTAACGTAGAAAAACTTCTGTTGAGCTACCTCCATTGAGAAAAAACATGCTAAGGATTGGGAGCGGACATGGTATAAAAAAAATAGTGAAATAATTATAAAAAATAGTTATGATAAAATTAAACTTATAAATGTACATTAATTCTTCAAAATATATTATTTTAACTATAGTTTTATATATGACAGTTTGTGAAATAGTCTAATGATATTTTTTTAAAAGACAGCTTCATAGATTTTACAATTTAAACATCTTTTTGTGTAAAAATCTAAAATCAACGTTAAAAACATAGTTGTCGACTCTAACCATTTTCTCACAACAGAATTCATATGACTAAGATTGTATGTATTCAAAAATGTATTCACACTTAGAAAGGCACAAAACGTTTAACTTGTTTCGAACCAACGTGAAACTTTCAAAATTGTTTTCAGTTTTATGGCAATGATGTGATAACAGCCCCATATACGTATTTGCGAGAGTTGTTCCTTTATTGCCAGAGTTATCTTATACTTTATGTTACTTTGAAAGTTACGCGTGCCAACAATGTGACGGAAAACTTATCGCATTTTGACACCGATTTGAGCGCTTCCTCTTATGCTAAAAATTTGGATAATAAGGTATCAGGAAGATAGTGTCAGACTGCGACATACAGAAAATAACACTTTTAATAATTGTGGCGTTAGATTTTCAATAGATCTTACTTTGTAAACGTCAATACATAAAAAAACCTTTTATTTTTATAACATACGCCCTCAAGAGGTGACGTGAACCAACTAATAAAATGGTAAAACATTTTTCTTGGACTACATTTTTACACACTACATTTTTAATATTTTTTTTGTTGATTGCTATTTTAAAGGTTTCAATTAAAAGTGTGCACATTCTAAATCTAATCTCCGACATACTTCAACAACCGTAGAATTATTTGTTCGTTTATTCAGAAGTCAACAAATAATCGAATTGTAATAATACTAGGTTACAGTGGAGGTTGGTCAATGTGGCATTGGATCAATGCATCCCTTGTATATGCAAGGGCGGTTATATTTCATGAAATAATACTCAAACATAACATTTATACTAAGTGTTATACAGAAGGTATCATTAGAAATTTACTAACCATTTTTCTAGAAAATTTTTTGAAAACTGTTTTTAACAACAGCTTAATTTACCATCATTAATTAGAGTGGACATTATCGAAGATTTTTTTGTCATCTTACATTTAAAAAGCCGATCAATTAAATTCGTATAAAAGCCGTTGTTATCTGTAATTTGTTTATGAAATTCATTTATAAATAAAAATACACAAAATATTTAATGCAAATTGACATATTGTGTCTTTAAGCCTATGGTATGGCAATAACCAGTGCCGGATCTGGATACTTGATCGCCAGTGTGAAAACCCACGTCGTTAAATTTTGGAAAAATACAAAACTACCCACACGTAAACTTAGTGTAAATAAAATTTCTTTTGTTAACCGTTATAATTTGTTTGAGCGCTTATTTAGACGTCTATACTTTTCCTTAACTTCATGTCTTATTAGCAAACGGTCTTGATAAGTGCAATTCTTTATAATTGACAATAAAAGATATTGTACATAGACAAAAGATATCGTTTTTTTTTGTCAACTTTGAAAAAATCTCTCAAAATACATTCCAGAAATTGATAATATTAAAATACCTCAATGAATTGACAAAAATAGGAAGAGAAGACTTTTTGATTATAAGAAGTCAGAAAAACTGCACGGCAAAATTTCATTAAATAAAATTACTGAATACTTTTACTATAAAACACTACTTTCATTTTAAAATTTAACATTCAGATTTAAGAAAATATACAAAATAAAAAAACACATAAATTAAAAAAAATACAGAAAAGCTTCAAGGCTGTTTTGTTTTATTTAAAACTTCAATAAAATACTATTAAATCACTGGATATAATTGAAGATTTATTTTTCTCCTTTAATAGCTTATAATAACTCATCAAAGAGTCTCCCGGAATCGAACCGCATGTGAGGTATGCATTCCTGGGCCTGCCCTGGAAATGGTCCACTTGCATTGACCCGAAAATTTTGAGTGACGTTTGTTTTTATTTTATATCGGTTCCTGGAAACGGGGATTTATGGAGTATTTCAATAATTATAACAATGTAACATTGTAAATACTTTAATTATGAGATGTAGTAAACAATTCGGTTGGGTATATAAAAAGATTCTGGACGTAAGATTTATAACATTGAGTATTCATCTTTGTTAAATAAAACAACTTAGAGGTCCCAGTACTTAAAACAATTTTAAAGATGAAGTTCTTATTTATTTTGTCATTCTTCGTTTTGGCTGCAGTCTGTTATGCAGCAGTAGTTCCCGCGGAAATTTTGAGCGATACTGACTTGGATGGTATTTATTTTTTATTCCATAAAACAAAATATTTATTTCCTAATAATTTACACCAGTATCATATTCATTTACTGGAAATATTTGAACGGATAACACAATAAAAAAAATCCCCATTTTATATAAAACTATGAATTTGTAAATAATAATTCTGATTAAATCCTTAGGCTGTTGTTAATAATTTTTTTTATTTTAAGAGACTTGATATTTAACAGTTTTAGCTCACATCCTATCTTGTATTATTTTGCTAGATTTTAAAAGTTTTGCGGCTTGATTCCTGATAATTTATGTTATTAGATTTTGCCCATACAGGTGCTTTCCATCTACCATAGATCGGCCATCAATAAAAATTCTTAAATTTCACATGCACAAGTAATGTTCAAAAATACTTAATATTTTTATCGATTTTTTTCAGGTGGGGTCGAAAATCTTCTTCGTACAAAACGTGAAACCATTCCACCGCTTGCCAAAGGTTCCGACTTCAATTGTAATTGTAATTGCAGATTATTCGATAGACTGCAGTGAATAAAAAATAAAATTGCATTGAATTTATATAGATATATTAAGACTAAAATAATATAAATTTGATATTAAAAAACACAATATTCCTCTGCACTACTTTTACTTTTATTTAAAAAGATCAGTACCGGTTTCGCTCGTGACGAGAAATTCAGTCGATTGATAAGTAGTACAAAGGATTATTGTGTTTTTTTTTTATTTAATGCCTTTCCACCTAGTATTGACATTGATCATCTTAAAAGGGATATATTTGTTGAACTATTTATATATATGTACATATATATATAAACAACTATATTTACCTTGTGATCAATTTGGCAAACAGCATTGGATAGATTAATTTTCTACGTTTTAGTTTAGTAGAAAAATATTTATTGATTTTTTATTACCTAACCTACAATTATTCAATGTTTTTCGGCAAATCTGCGAAAATCTCATAATTTGTATTATGTTATGAAACTAATAAACATATATTTCCTATTTTTTTGTTTTTTTTTTTCATATTATCTTCGTCATTTAATATTATATAACATTTAATTATATAACTATATCAATTTTGCTCAAATTCTTACTGAGATTCTTAATTTTATTGTTTCAGATTTTGTCTGTGATTATTTTCTACAACACTATAGGCCATATAGCCATGTTGAAAATTGAAATGTGTCACGAGTTTAGTTGTGCTACTTCAGATTAACCCGTAACATGCCATCCTAAAAAAATCACGTTCGCTGCCATGATGGCATCTCAGTTTTACTGTTTATTGACAGTATTTAAACCTAAGTTAGAAGCTAAAAAATAATTTTAAAAATGTATATATACTAGAATATCTAAAACGATAAATACTTATTGACAATATTAAGAGAAATATTGAATGACTTAATGGCTCAACTATTTACGATTTTCTCATGGGCATAGAGGTGTTAATGAAAAAGTAACAAGGTATAAAGAATGTGTCGAGTGCTTCATAATATTTAAATTCAATTCATTTTGGTTGGTCTATGTTGGATCAACATGGCCACATGTTCAACGCGTCCTCCTTGGTATCTTGGTGTGAATCAGTGTCAATATGGCCATTAGATTGCCATCATCTGGCATCAGATGTCGCCTGTGGTTATTAACCAATGAAAAAACACCACATAGGCTTTTTTGAGCCAAGTCTAAATTTAGTGTAATCTTTTACTAATACGTTGAAAATGTTTCGGTTGCCGCAGTAGTGATACTGACTTGACAAAATTCATGAAGAGACTTAAAATTTTACTCATGACAAAAACAATTAGAAAGTAGGCAGGAAGTATCCTAAAAACAATAAAACTAATTTAAAGCAGATACTATTCACTAGTTGAGAGGAAAAAATAGGTATTGAAAGTAAATATTCATTTGTTTCTTATTAAATTTATTTAAAAAGTGAATATTTAACTACATTCAGCCAATGAGAATAGACTTAGAAAAAACAGTCTTTGTTTTATGTATATTTGATAAATGAAGATGAAATGTGTTGAAATAATTGAGTTAATATTTAATAATATTTAACATGTCTTAAAGCAGGGACTACCAACCTTTTTGGACCCTAGAGTGCAATCTGGAATATTGGTAGGGCGGCGAGCACCAGATTTTTTCTCATTTTTTTTTTCATGTAAATAGTAATAGTTTCAAGCATGTACGGAAAAAAGTTGACCCAGAATTTTTCAACTGCTTTACGCTGTGATCATTATCGAGTTAATTATAAGATACAGAAGTTTAATGTCTTAAAAACAAATGCAAATAAAGGTTTGTTTAAGAAAGTGATTTGAAGAGCATTTCCAATTTATTCTAAATTTCATATTCGCCATACTTCAAAAATTGTTGAATTATTCGTTCTTTTATTCAGAAATCAACAAATAATCGAATAGTATTGATACTAGGTTATGTTCAGTTACTTAAGAAACCGGTCGTAAACAAAACCAAAATTGATGCAAGATGGCAACTTTATCAAATTAAAATTTACATTTCGTATTTCGCATAGTTTATCAGTTTTCTTTATTGCAGAATGTGATCTTTTGTAATAAACAAATACACAATAAAAAGTTCTGAATTATTTTTAATATCATTTTCGTATACAAGAATAACAGACCTCAAGTAAAGCATATTCACCATTGATTTTTCTGAAGATGGTGTTAAAAAAAACATGGAAGTCTGTGAAGTCGAAATTCTCGTATCTTCGATCATGCTTTGTTGCAGATCCATATGCTCCAAATTGAGATCGGGTATCGTTTAAAAAAAAAAATTCAAACAAGCCTTAATCATATTTTTACTATTTTTTAAATACCGGCATTGATATTTGCAATTAGTACCGGAATTGATATTCGTTCGGAAATGCAATCCCTAGGTGCATTTTTTTTTCCATGTCCGCTCCCAATATGGAGCATATGGACTCCTAATGGAGTTTATCTCAACAGAAATGTTTCTACGAGAACTGCTTGTTACTCAGTTGCTCAACCTCTCTTTTTCCAAACAGAGTAGGAATAGAAGGAAAGGGCAAGGACAGGACTAGTGGTTAGCTAATCGCTCTTCTATACGCCCCGTTCATAGGATAGGATGGGTAGGTGAGGGGAATTCAAGACATCACATACATCCATGCCTTTGAACAGAAATTCATAAATCGATTGAAAAATCAATTTATAAAACTGCCCGTACCGGGATTCGAACCCGTGTCCTCCGTAGCGGTAGCCAACGATGTTGACCACTCGACCACACAGGCGACAATTATGCAAATAGTTATGTAAATAGTTATGTAATATTATAAAAAAGGAACTTCAACGGGTAGCAATCGTAGAAAGCGCCTGGGAAATTTGCATTGGAAATTCGGCATTCATTTGACTTCATAAATGCACTTCCCTTGCAGCCTTTTTAGTGGAGTTGAAAATAAAACATCTTTTGGCGACATCTGGCGTCTGTGATAAATATTTGTGAACAAAATATGTCGGGCTTTCCGCTCTGAAAACATTTAAATTTGTAATATGCTTTTAAATGGGGTGACTAAAGATTCAAAAGCTCGGTTTGGAATAATTTCCATGACCGCAGTGAATTTGTTATTTATTCTTGTTTGTAATTTTTATTAATGCGGACATAAATTTAATGTTACATTAGAAATAACTGTTTTGCGTTAGTTGACGAAATAAGACTTAAAAAATGTTCTTATGAGATTTTAATTAATTTGTATTACATATAGTCGGGTCCGTAGCGCATTTGTTAACAGCGTTGGCTTCCGTGACGGATCTAACGGTTCGAGTCCTAGAGAATTGGCCGCAGAGAATTTTTACTTTTTATGGGATCCACAATACAGTTTTGGGGGGCCACGGGTAAATTTCACGAAATCCGTAAATTGTTGTGTTTTAGAAATTGGAATGTCTTGGAAGGGCTTAAAAAAAGGATCTCACGGCGATTCATTTTGAATAATCCCAAAATTCCTTATAAAACTTTTACTTAAATATTACAAAACAGGCATGGGGAGTCACGGAAAATATGACATTCAAAAGGGGCCACGGGGCCAAAAAGATTGAAGAACTATGATTTACACAAATGCTTGGATTTGGACACTAATGAAAAAAACTCTATTATATGTGATTCTATATTACGCTTTATATTAAGAGAGAAAAGGGTTGGAAATAGTAATAACATAATGAATATTGAAACGTGTTGAAAATAAAACTTTTTCCTTATTGACAATTTTATTGTACCCTCAGGATCATAATGGCTTGACATTTATAACTCGTGACCTATATTCGTAATATAATCTTTCCCCGTCTGCAATCCCATGGGTGTCTCGACCGGACCCTTTCATCTTTGGTTTCTCGCCTTTGGTATAGTGCGGAACCAGCAACACATTTGTACTGTGCTTGTTTCATTCGATTGCCAGAAAGGTCTCGGAAGTAATTAGTGAAAACAACTAAATGTGATACACAATATCAGTGGTTGAAAATTATTTGATCGAGACCTAAATGTAGTTTACAGTGACACATAAGTTATACGATTCTAGGAAAAAAAGCGGTAAAAAAAAGACGGCACACGGACAGGATAAGTTACTTTTAGTGAGTTTTTCAGCGTACATATATTTATATTATATATTATTAAGTTTTGCCCGTGCACCTCTTTTTGTCAGACTATTTTTCGTTCACCAATTATTACACCTAGTTAATTATTGACGATATTTTGAATTATAATTATTTCAAAATTATCAAAACAAGCATGTTCTTTTCCGTAATGATTTCACATACTTAATTTGCATCTGATTTAAGAACTTCTTTTTGAAGGCGTGAAAGTTTGGGATAATAATATTACCTCCCATCAATCACTAATCTAAAAATGGCGCGTATTTAGAGTGATTAGTTTATCATTTTACCCAGTTTTACCCTTCAATCCTTAAAAGAATTGTTGAGAAATTGAGTAACAGCAATTTTTCGCAGTAATACTTATGTTAAGATAAACTCCATAATGATTTAGTTCTGTCTACTTGTATGGCTTAAAATAATAACAACAAAATAAGTAAACTTAAAATTTTATTTAAAAAAAAGAAAAATAAAAATGTTTTAGGATCTCGCCATATTGTTATTATTTTTTTGCTTGTAATTGAACTTGATATTAAAAGAATGTTAAGCCGTTATGTTACTCATGGCTGTCTATCTATGTTAGAATAAAAATACGAAAAAAAATCAACCCTGCTTCTTTTTAAGATTCGAAAATTGTATTATTTTCACGGTTGAATCACGAAAACATTACCATCATTTATCCTTTCAACTTTTTTGATTGTATTAGGAAATCTTTTTTTACCGTTACATTATTGTATAATATGTATTTAAGATTTAAAACTCAAGTTATAAAACCTTAAAATGAAAGGTTGGATACATTCCACGAACTTTCTTATTTATTTTTATTCACGTCTTTAAAGTTGACAGTGTTTTGCATTCGATAAAACATTTATACTATTGAAAATAAGTATCGTATTTGCACGAACGTAGAATTTTATGTAGCGGGCGTGATTTTCGTGAGTGTAGCTTTCCGGTTTACATCATATGGTAGTATATTATATTTTGCGT
Source organism: Himalopsyche anomala (assembly GCA_031772345.1). Classification (NCBI taxonomy): domain Eukaryota; kingdom Metazoa; phylum Arthropoda; class Insecta; order Trichoptera; family Rhyacophilidae; genus Himalopsyche; species Himalopsyche anomala. The sequence continues at coordinate 8,423,466 of CM062831.1, forward strand.
TCGCATCGTGTAGGTTTTCGAAAAGCGAAAAAAGTTGTTAAAAATGATTTATTATATACACTGTTAGTAAAAGATTAAAATTCTATTCGGTATTCCTATTTTGCGGTGGACTAAGTATACCTGACTCCACACTCGAGAAGTATATCAGAGTCAAATTGCACACCATTTATTTTTTAACATTAACCTAGATATACTATATTTAATGCATATATTGATATGCACATACTTACTGATAAAAAAACATATTTTATGTTAAATAATAAAAGTATAACCTTAACCGGGTTACCAAGTTGAAAAACTGAGTTTTTATGTAAACCGACAAGATGGTTAGTATGTATGTACGTTCATCATTTGTAATTCTCATTGAAATACAATTTGAAATGAATTAATTGAATATGGCGACTTTGTTAATCCACATGTAATGCTACAAACTGTGACATGTGTTTTGCCTCTTTAATAAGCATCCTTAAACAAGTGTGAGACAATGACAGGATAGCAAAAGCGATTTGTTAACCACTAGTTTTGTCATGCCTATCCATACTTCTGTCTTCGAAATAGAAAAATTGTTCATCTGAGTAACAAACAATTCTTGTAGAAAACACTTCTGTTGAGATAACTCCATTAGGGGGACATATGTTCCACATAAGAAGCGGGCATAGATTTTAAAATATTACATCACATTGCTTGTAAATTCAGATGATGATTTCATTTTGGGTTTATTAATGCTAACATTTTCTAGAACATCCAAATGTTTTTCTTTCAAAAAAGGACTTCAAGGAAGGTTGTCTTAAATTTATATTTTAAATTAATCAAGAAATAAAATCTACCATTCGCCGTTGCGTCATAATTGCGAGTTTATTTATTTGTCATTAAAGGCGAAATAAAAATATACTAGCACTGGTATCGCAATACTTAATATCATATTTTAACGATTCCAATATTAAAAAATATTTTGTAATTTCTGTAAAAATTATGTGCTTGTGACGTTGTGAAATACTGTCGTTTATTTTCAGTTCCTGCGGAACAAGAAGCGACATGTACAGTTTTATTGGCTTCCTCATTTCACCATCGGACTATACATGTGACGATATAACAATACACAATTGAAGTACCTACACACATTCGAGTTGAATTGAGTACCTGTCCTACACAACAGAATATATAGCGGGGAAAAGAACATTGTATGACTATTGAAACCGTTGTGAATGTATGAAGGCTGAGCAAAACAAAGAGCAGCGTAGAGTAAAATGAAATTTATTTCGTAAAATCATATTTTAAACATTTTTGCGAAGAGATAGCTTTGCTAGCTTTTAGCCTTTTGGCTGCCGTAGAAAAAAATACGTCTTTATCTAGCACGCTGGCTATAATTTGCAATTATTTTTTTAAAGATTTTTTAATTATATAAAAAAGTATTTGGCATTACAGCTAATTTCAATGCGCCAAATATTTTTAAGTTGAAATATAATACGTGAAAAACTTGATGAAAAATTATTATAAGTCGCTCAACATCAACTCGAGGTATATTGAAATCACAAACACCCATGTCTGAAGTCTTAAATTTAAAATTTAAAATTTAAATTTGACAGTGACCTTACGGTAACCTAACCAATTAGATCACAGTGGGCGACAAATAATAAATAATTTCAATAGTTATTGACGAGAAAACTCGTCTCTGGCGTGTTAAGCACGAAAAGTTTGATGAGATATATCGTCTGGCATCGAATTGGATATTTTTTTTTATTGTGTAACCTAAATACAACTAATATTCAATGCTTTCGGGACAGCTATTGAAAATGATTGTACATGACCCATAAAATGTAATTGAATTATTTTTTTAATTCATTTTGATTCTCAATCACTAGTACCTAGTTATAAAATTGAGGTGACACAAATCTTATCAAATTAGTTACATACGACTCTTGGATGTTAACCCATAACAAGCTGTCCTAAAAAAATACGTTACCTGCCATGGAGTTGACTCAGTCTTAGTTTTGAATAGTCAGTATTACAAATTATTTAAGAAGCTAAAATATAATTTTAATAATGTTATATATACTTATCTTTGGTAACATTTTCATCTATATTGTATTTATAAATGCTTAAATAAGCACATAAAATCAACATTAACGATATAAATTCATTTTAATTGCCTTATAATATAAAGTTACTTAATCGTTGAATTAATTGTGTTGTATTTCGTATAGCTATTCCTTAAAAATCCTTTTTTTATATATAAAAATAATTATTATATAATATTGTACATCTTATATGGTGAGTGGCTTATAAAAATCATTGACGATTTCATTCTCAAATGATAGAAACACCGGCTGATTCGAAGGTGTGTAATATCTTCATAATACAAATTATAAAATATATTCATAATGATTATTTAAATTTATTGTATAGTGATACTTTTTCTCGTGATATTTTCATCTCTCTATTTGTTTTTGTTAGTTAAAAATGTTGTTAAGCTGAGTAAAATGTTATTTAGTTTGGCACGTCTAATTGATTAACAAATAAAGTGCTTTGCTTAAAATATGCTAGAATCAATAAGGACAAAAAGTGTTATTTATTGCTTTGAAAAATATATCATCTTTTTACCAAGAATTGACAGTGAACACATTCAAAATAAAAGTTTTCTTTTATTTTATAATGCCATCCACTAAGGAATACTTACCAGGAAAAAAATGTTTTATTAGTAAAGTTTGTTTAAAGTGTAAAAGTTTCACCGGAACCCATACAATTTATTATGTTTTCTTACATATTTCCACATTATTTATTATTGTGTTTTTTGTATAGAGCAGTTTGTAGCATGTTTTCTCCTAAATTCTCTGTTTTTTCTCATTTCTCTTCCGAATAAAATCATGCTACCGTCTCCGTGCGCATGCTTCGAGACTCTTGGCTGAGCATTAGTGGCCTTTTGGGACCATTAAGAATTATGAATACCTATGAACTTTTGATTCAACATTTATTTATTAATAACTCTGCTTATAGATTATTTATCTATATTCACCATATATTTTTGCCCGGTTATTGTTTTTTATGGAACGTATCTCCCATTTAATATAGGATTGTGTGTACTTTTAAAGAAAATCTTGTGACCCATTGAAACATTTTTTTATGCGTTTGCTAGAAGAAATAGTTTGCGCATGCTATTTTTAAAGGGCTAGTTTTTATATGGTCAGAATTTAAATGAAATAAATGAAATATATTAAATGGTCATAATATAGCGGTCAGAATAAATAGTCATGATTTAGATGAAATTAAAAAAATACCTAACCTAACTCAACCTACTAACCATAATTGTCATTAAATATTCTGACCGTATAATATTTTTATTCTGACCAAAAATTGATTTAAATTCTGACTATTAATTTTGTTTGCTTTTTAAAGTATTATTATTTTTCTCCTATGTACACTAATCTAGAAGGGATAATGATGAACAATTTAACGACGTATATTACATGTTGTCAATGACATTTCGTTTAAATTAAATATATATAACAACTTCAATGCACTTTATTTTAGAAAACAGTAAGCTAATATGATTTATTTATCGTAAGTTTCGATAAACAATTGTGAAGTGAATAAGCTAAATAAACAGAGTTTCTGCTTATAATTAGTGCTAATGAGATATAATAAATCGTAGCACAGCTGCTTTGATTTCTAAAACAATTCAATTTGTCTAGCGCTCAGTGGCACGTTTACATTTTGGTCACCCGCATCATGCAGGGTGACCAAAACAACTTTGCCAATTAGAATAATTATTAATTCATAAATAAGGGTAAAGACGACAAAAGTAAACTGTTTTTTGTTATATTAGTTGAATTATGTACAATAAATTTTGTTCAATTTATCATATTCTAAAAAGATACTTACAACGGGCTTAAATATCTTTTTACAATAACATAGCAGATAGCTGGTTATATAATCTACCAATGTAGTGTTATATTATAGCATTAGAGGAGGTAGTACTAATTCCACATTATTTATTAAAAACCAGGACTGGTTTTGCTCACCGTGAGCATTTTCAACTGATTGGTAGATAATCTTTGGATTGAGTGAAACCTGACTTGATTTCAATAAATGATGTGAAGTTATTGTTAACATTTTAGCTGCCGTAGATAATAGATTGTTACCTAGCACGCCGGCTATAATTTGCAATTATTAATTTAATTAGATATCGACGAGATAACTCGTCTCTGGCGTGTTGAGCACGATTTTTTTTACGAGATATCTCGTCTCTGGCAGCCATCGAGGTTAAAGGTGTTTTTTTGTTTGAATAAAATATTTTTCCACCGAGAAACGACAGTGAACAAATTATTATGAAATTGCACCGTTGTTGTCATTCGCCTCGTATATCTCAACGTTTTCTATTTAATCCATCGGTTCATTAAAAGGAAGATATTATTTATCTGAGAAATATTTTTCTAGCGTAATATTAATGTTCAGGTTTCCGAGACAAAATAGATATTCTATCCTTTCAAATAAAATCTTAATTATGGTATTAAATAACATTTTTTAGAAATATTCATTAACCTTTTTTTAACTAAGATGTGTAAATAGTACACATACCTTCTAATAATTTACATTTCTCCGTATATATAACAAATACTCGACCTGAATTTTAGGTATTCCTTTCATATACATTTACACATTGAGTTATGCAATAATAGTAGTATTGTAGAAGTGTGATATAATGTCATGATTCACTCACATTTGCCTGATGTATAACAAATACACAGTTCAGGAGCGCGTGTTTTTTTTTTTGCATAGTAAGGAAAGGGTTAAAGTCATTATTACAGATATGTCATCCAATTATTATTTTCATCAAATATAATTACTGATGTTACCAACTAAAATTTAAGATTATTATAACTTATTTGATGCGTCCATTTGTCGTTATGAAGATGATGCCATTACTGAGCATTTTTTTACTGTTAATTAAAATAATTGTACTACAAGATGTCAGGAAACATTTATAAAAATATTTGATGCAGCCAAAAATAAAGAATCTAAGAAGAATATTTAAGGTGTTTTAATTCAAGACATCACATACATACATCCATGCCGTACATAAATTCGTAAATCGATTGAAAAATCAATTTATAAGACTGTCAGTGCTGGGATTCAAACCCGTAACCGAAGCCAACGACGTTGAGCACTTGACCTCGTAGGCAACAATACTTAGTAATATTATAAAACGAAACACATATGTATTTAATCCACTACTTAAATATTCAAAACCAACAAGTACGTGAGATTATTGTGAATGGCTAAAATTGGTACATGTTACCCTTACTGAAAACTTAACAACGTTGTAAAATTTGATTTTATAATTGTGCTTGCCACGTTAAATTATTTCGTTAAAATAATATTCCATCAAAGGTAATAAATTTTAGACAATCTCATTAATAAATTGACTGTCTTTTTATAGTACAAAATACATTCCCAGCTCACGAATTAAATTTAAGTAAACAAATAGATTTACTGTCCACTTTTTAATCTAGAAATTATAAATTACTTTGTCTTTAAATACTGCTAATTTCAAGTCAATGTGTATGCTACTGCGGGGCTATTCTGGTGAATTCTATGATATTAGTTTCCCAATTTACAAAGACAAAAATTACATAATCTTTTGGCTTATACTACAATTAATGAAACATATATAAATACTTTACACTAAAGATATTTTTTGTAAATGAGTATTTTAAAATTAATTTTCTCTTGTAGTCGGAACCCATCATTTTTTATGAGACCCGCTAGAGGAAATAGGTGGTGCATGTCTGATCTAGATATTTATTTTGGATGGTCTGAAATACGCAACACCGTCACCGTGAACAAAATGATTTTTGTATAAGATTTTGACGGTTGGTATGTATAAACTACTTGTATAAACAAATGTATAAACTACTTGTCTAGCACCTTTCGAATATGAATCACTCCTCGTTGGTCACGCTAGACTGGTCTACCGTGACCAACGATGACCAACGTTTATCACGTAAAATTTTACTGTGGCCGCATTATAACCATCATCGATGAAAATGTCTAGTGGCCGGAAAAAAAAATAAGATCTGATAAAAATGGCAGTTGCGTTCAATAAAAAATGGATTAACTTATCAGTTTATATTCAATAAAAGACACTATTTTAAATATCAATATTTACTATGAAGCTGTTGTTGGCCGCAGAAAAATCATCTAGTAGCCGCAGGTGAGAGCCACTGCGTTAGACTATTAATGGATCTGCAGATGACCGGTAGACTGTGGTCAACGCTCTGGTCATCCTTGTTATGGACGCTTTTAAGAATTTAATAATTTTCCGGCTTTGTTGTCAAGTGGCTTTTTGAGCTTCTTTCCAACCCAGTTAGAAGAACATCATATTACGAAACGGAAACTTAAAGATTCACTGTTTTTCTTTAGTTTTCTTGCCGAGAAAGATTAAGTGACTGACATACAACTTCTCTTAGTTAAACGATATATCTTGAGTTACTCCAAACTAGATAGTATTCTCCTATTTGAAAGGGTTATAAGTGAAAAGGTGTCGTTGTTTAAGAATAATTTTCCTTCGTTCCTATTCAACTGTATGTCAGTAAAAAAAATAAGAAAAAAAAAAGTTGAATTATTTTATTTGAAAAGTAAGACAAGGAAGAAAAGTAACACTTTGGATAAGACAATGAGGACAAAATAAAATCGTAATAATTCGGTTTATATAATATAATATAATATTTTTCTTGAATCTAATTCCCACACTACAGTAAGAAAATGTTGTTAATGACGTTTAATTGTTTCTGGGTGAATTGTAAATGTACGAACGCGTCGGTAGCCAATTTCATCACAGAGCCTGTTTGCCGATTTCAAGTACTGAAGGAGTGAACCCACAAACGGGAAATTAGTAGTCTCTGAGGATACTTGACGCCGTCTACCGAAAACTGTTCATCCGCATGCGATGGCTTGAGTACCAAGTCACTCGAAGAACGTACAATAAACGTCTAAAGTTATATTTACATTGAGGGGATATAGTTCTTCTGGGACTTCAATACTTAGTAAATCTATTTTGGTTCTACGTATTTTACAAATATATAACGAAATGTTTTTGAAATTTTAATTTCATAAAAATCATTCACTTTACATATGAAAGTATTACTTGCAAACACGGCTCATTCGAAAATGGTTAAAAAATGAAACATGAATTTGAAGATATTTAAGATGTTGTCAAGCCATGTTTGAGAATGATTTCTAAAAATACTTTCAAAATTTATTTTTATCTATTAAATTACATTCATGGTTCATGTTTCAACAATTTTGGAATGAGCCGGATTTGTAAGTAATACCCTCATTTGATTGCTAAAACGTTGCCAACGGTCGATCGGACGTCTATGAAGCCATTTATAATCAACTCCGATCAAAAGTATCATAAATATTTATTTTTAATTGAAAGTATTCAATAACAAAGTAATGAAAAAATTCTAGGTTTCATGTCAAAAAGTGGATAGTAAATTTGTTCTTTTTTTTGTTTTTAGTGCTCGTTCTATTGTGTTTAGAGTTCATGGTAGAGTGGTCAACGTCGTTGGCTTAATTTGCGTAGCTCGCAGCTTCAAATCACAGTAAATCTTTTGAATCTAATTTTTTTATCGACTTATAGATTTCTGTTCTACAGCGTGAATGTTTGTAATGTCTTAAATTCGTTCCCACCCTTTTAATTTTAAAAAACCTGGAGTATTAAAATTAATTATTTAACCTTTCATCCTGTCCTTATCATATCCTTATATCCAGTGGCGGGTTAGCCGATAAGCAAGTAAGACGCGCACTTGGGGCCTCCGAGTTTTAGGCACCTCAAAAATATTTATATAATATAACCCATACTATTTTTGTTCAGATATTTATATATTTCTACTATTTTACTTGGATCTTTCTGACAGGGGCTGCAAATTATATTGCACCTGAAACTTTCCAAGTTCTTAGTCTACTACTGCTTATATGCTTACTGTATTAGAAAAAGAAAGAGATAAGGAACTGATAAGCAAGACGTTTTTGTCGTAAAGTTTATGTTGAGATTACTTCCAATAGAAGTCCATTACTCCATATAATTCATATCGGGAACGGAAATGGTAAGAAAAAACAAATACTTGCAAATAAGTTGTAAAATTCAAAAGTCTTCCGTTTCACTTATTTATAAATTAAACATATGTTAATAATCGAATCAAATAAAATATATTATTCCCACATATCAACATAATGTTCCATATATAATGAAATAGTTATGCGTAATGTATTATTTTTTGCATTGATATGTGTTTTTAATATGTTCAAAGAAAATTTTAATGTCTGTGTATTTATGTGTTTTGCCAAATGATAAAGCTTGCTAAAAGAGAATATATTTTGAGAATTAATAACTCAAACACGACTTTTTTTCCAGAATTGCTGTTATGGATAGAATACTCAGTGGATTGCACGAATGGTTAAATAATTATTAAACGAAATCGAGAGAGAGTGTAAATTACTGATATGAAAACGAATATTGTATGTTTGAGCAAATATTGAATATTCATCATTGCAGTTTTCCCAAGCCATAACAAACGAAATAGGTAATTAATTGGTTTCTGTTTGTACGCTTATTAAATTAATATTACAAGTCGCATTCATAATGAAATTATAACCATTGAATCGATAATAAAATTCAATTAAATCAGTTTGAATTGAACTATTCGCTTATTAATGATAATTATCGTCGATAATTACAATCAAAAATCGTACCATATATTGAATTTCAAACTTAAGTAATGAGCGTGTAAATTTTATTTTACAGCATTGGAATAATCAAAAAATGGACAGTATTTTTATATTCTTTACAGTTCACAAATTCATATAAAAGAATAATGCCTAAAGAATATTGGATAAATCTTTCTCCTGCAAATATGAAATGTTAATTTCAGACTGTTTTATCAAGAAATTGCAATATCGATAGCAAATACCAATACAGGTATTACAAAAAATGTTTAAGCCAAGCAAAAATACGACAAATTTTATTCGCAATATTGGGCAAGTAAATCAATATCGGTTTATTGACATTTTAAAAATTCACATAAATAACATGTGTAAATTGCGATCAGGAAAAAAAACTTAAAATATATTTGTTTTGAAAAAAAATATTGAATCAATATCAGATAAAGTCGATTAAATACCAATTTATCAGTTTCCATGCACTTCAAGGTTGCGTATATTTCAAAATTTGCCTTTAGCCCAAAATAGTCGAAAAAAAAGTTTCTAAAATGATTGACATTAAAGCCATAGAAAACCATTTTTAAAATATGTATTATGATTACATTCAACACCTATATTATCAGATTCATTTTCTGCCATTCATTTTAGTAAATCATCTACAATATAATCTGTATAATATAAAAAAATTGCACTTTTTCCTCACCCGAAGATAAACGCATTATTTGACGTTTACATCTCTTTTAACTCAATTTCAAGTTTAAACATAGTACTGGCGAGGATGTAAAGTTTATATAGGTAAAGCTCAACTTAATAAAAAATATATTATAGAGCAAAAATACATTACCTTTCGATTTGACCTTATTATACTTGAATTTTACTTATTATTAGCGAATAAGTGACGACGGACCTGGCTTGGACATGTGCTGCAGATGCATCAAGAAAGCCTGAATTCTGCCGTTCTCTTCCACCAACCGAATGGATTCCATCGTTGTGGGAGGCTACTGATGACCGTCCATAGGATGTACTCGGTGGAGCTACGGTTAGCTGGGATGACATAGGAGGCAGCAAGAAGATTGGCGGGTGATAATCTTGGAGGAACCATATGATGGCCATATGTTTCGACTAGGAAGCGAATATGGGGTAAAATTTTATCAAGTAATTGCTAATTCAATCGTTTAATTTAATTTTAATCCATTACTATTTACCTTAATTAATTGTTATCGGATAATTTATTTTAAGTCTGTATATTTTACATTGTGCCTTAGTACACTCAGGGCAAAAATGATTTAAAAAATGATTGGTCAAAAAGCTGTGTTTGCATATGTAAAACAACAAAAAATAAAAATAACAGTATACGAGAAGTTGATAACGAGAGAAATTTATAATTAAAAATGATACTCGCGTTTCTCTAGTGCCGTAGTAGCAATTTAAAAGTGACAATATAGCAATATATAATAGAAATACAGCAAATGTAGCAATAGCGCTACAGTGGCAATTACGAATGTGAACTTTCATCCCGTCAGGCATTAATAATTTTGTGAAATGCGTCAATAGCAACAGGGTGCTTACGAATAATTAGTTTGTATTTTTGTTAAATAAACATCAAAGAGAATTCAGAACAAATGTAAATTTTTATGAGGTGCTTTGCAAGCTTTTTTACGAAGATTTATATTATTACAGTCGAATTTAATACTTAAATTACCTAAATGACTTTTTTATTCAAATTATTTACAATTTTTATTTAGGTCTAGTGTGTTGTAAAATATGTAATTTTAACTTTGTAATTTACAACAAAAAGGTAATCAGTTCTTTGCTTTTACAAAGTGAATATAAGTTATTAAAAATGTAATAATCGGTACAGCCATTTGGTATCATGTGCACAGTGACGTTGCAAAGAGGGCGCGGCAGAGGCGGACCGCATTTTTGGGGGCGGCATTTTAAAAAATATGTATATACAATATTTTTCGAGAAATTATATTTATAAATAAAAAAATAAGCCACCTGTAGTTAAAACTCCTAGCTCATACACAAAATTAGAGAAAATTTTGGGGGTGGCAAATTCAAGGACCGCCCTGGGCGGCAAGACCCCTTCCTAAATCACTGATCATCCAGCACAATAATATGTCTCCTTTGCATACAAATATATAGTATAATATTATATTGTAATTTCCAAGATATGTAATATATGTAAATATGTAATTTTTCACTCCTTGTATCATTATTTGTTTTTTTTATTAAACCGTGTTCAGATCGGTTTTGATCACTCAATCAGCGTTGAAAACGGTACATTAATGGCATTAAAATTAAAATGGCAAATATATATTTGTTATGGGAATAGTATTATAAGACGTTTCAAAATACATATACATACAAACTCAGCAGAGTTTTATGAACTTTAATAACATTTTTTTTTTAAATATTTACAAAACTTTCTTAATTATTAATTATAATTTATTCAGTAATTATTAAACAGAGTTTGATACAAAAGCGGAAGTTTTCATAGTCCTGTATATCAAACACGGCAGTTATTAAACGGATTTCATAAAACAATGTAAATAACATTAAAATAGCAAGATATGAAAAACATTAAACATTATTTTATTATTATGTTAAAAAAACGTTCTAATTGATTTGCCAACATTTTGAGATTATGAAAGTTGCCCGAGTCTTCATTTATTTGAAAAATATTAATGAAACTATCAGTGGCTTAAATAATGTAGACTGTGTAGTTTCTTGTGCCTCGTATCAGTACTGCAATAGTTAGCGCGTATTAAATCACGCAAGTTTTATATTCCTTGTTGGCATTTTACAGAGTGAAAAATAGATGGCGCGGTGGACACGGTGCGGCTGGAATTATCCGATAACTCGGCGTTAGCGGCGCTCATCCGTTAGCGCCGTTGTCTGGTCGTCGTTATGTGATATCCACTCAGTGGGGTGCGTGGCGTAATACAAAATCGCACAAATTATCAACCTTATTAAGTGATTCTCCAGGATGAATCGTAATTGTCTTTACTTTTAAATATAACGATTCTGACGAATGAGTCAAATACTAACAGATATGTAAGATTTATAAAATTTTAAATTATGTAAAAAATATTTAATAAAAAAGTAGTTTTAGCAAAATTCTAAAATAATAAAAAGTCTATGCTCGCTCTCAATGTGGAGCATATGGCATCCTAATGGAGGTATCTCAACAGCATTTTTCTACGAAAACCGCTTGTTGCCCAGTTGTTTAACCTGCTTTCTGTTTTAAAAGAATATGGATTGAAATGATAGGGTTAGGACAGAACTAGTGGTAAGCTAATCGTTTTCGCTACGCCCCATTATTTAAGGTTTGGAAGAGTGGGAGAGGTATCTTCACAGCTTAACAACCGCACGTTTTTTTTAAAGAATTTCACCTGGCAGCCGGGCAATTTTGCGAAAAATTCGCAAAAATTGTAATTTTACCAAATTCAGTATAACTTGTAAACCAATTGAGATATCTTTATCAATTTTAATTTTCTTAGCTTCCAGATACTTCGCCTATACGCATATATGAGTCCGCCGGCCAGCAACCTTTGTTTTTCAAAGACTCAAATACGCGTCCGCGGTCGTTAAGCTGTTCAGCTATTCAAATGCGTGGATGAACTTAAGCCGACGCTTGGTAAATTGCTATAATCGTGTACATGTAATAATAAAATGTATTATCACTAAATTTAGTGCTATAGGTGGCGATCTGAATTAGTTTTACTATAGGTTTGATTAAAATGACGTTCAATCAATTGGAAAAGTAGATCTTTGAAATTATCGTTTATAAGTCATTTTTAAGTTCGAAAGATAAGAATGCCTACTAATTTTTCAATGATGGGCTTTATTTAGCGTTATATTGTTTTAAGAATTAAATTCTTTCATCGCTAGAAAGTTTATTAATATTCTGAAATAGTTCATGATATTTGTCAGTTGTACATTGAAAAACATTGAGCTATTTGTTTCAAATAATAAATAATAAAAATACTCGATGGAGATGACTACGTTTGAAAAATATCAAAGATAAAATGATAATTAAACCATGTTTGAAAAAAATATTATTATATAAAGCAACATGTGCACACTTACCAAAAATCACAAAAGTCAGTAACCGAAGACGACGAAGTCATATTTACATCATAATATGTATCTATGTATATATGTAAGGGATATAACAAAGGTGTACTAGAGTAAATAGTATTTTTTGTTGTTGAGAATATCGATTTGAAATTTGGTATTTGATATTATACAATTAAATTATATACATCGACTTTGGAAAGGACAAAGGACGTAACCCACAAATTTTACAGGAGACACAAAAAACGTTTTGTGATGATTTTGGGACAGTCTCACATTATGAAAAATACACAACCTTGAAGTATGGAGACTGATAAACTGTTTTTTAATTGACTTTATCTGATATTAATTGAACATTTTTTTAGAAAAAACCTTTTTTTTAAGTCTTTTTTCCTGATTGCTATTTCCACAGGCCCTCCTTTTTCAAACTTAAATGCTCAGTTTAGATACTAATTCGGCATTTGCAGCTTACATCCTTTTGATAGAACGTGTATCAAATTGTATACATTTTGACTATGGAGAAAAAACTGTGGGTTACGTCCGTTTTCCTTTCCACAGTCGATATGTTGCGAGCTCACTATGTAAAACACCATTGTAGTAGAATCAGCCCATGTTTCACTCGCAGTGCTTTGAGCAAGCCACTGAAATTAGCTCCAGAGCTTTTGTTCCCGCATGTATCAAAACAGGTCTAAAGTGGTTTGAAGCGAGAAGCGGATAATAATCAATCATACACTGTACAGCCTCGATTGCCTCATTTAATTGTGCTTGAAATGTTATTGTTTGATCGAGATTGTTTTCAATAATATAGCACATGACGTTTTTCACGTATTACGAATGAGAAACTCGTTGCGATATTAAATAACATAAAAACATAAAGCGTGTTTTCCGTATGTGTATTTAATTGGTTCTCCAACCAATTGTAAACATTCGTAAAAAAAAATCTTAATCTGATACCGGACGATTATTTCAAATTTCAGTATTTTGATATTTCATATCGACTGTGAAAAGGAAAAAAGACGTAACCCAAAGTTTCTTCAAAACAAGTTTTTTAAAATAATCACAATATATACAACTTGATACACGTTCTATCAAAAGGATGCTAGCTGCAAGTGCCGAATTAGTATCTAAATTTAGCTTTTAAGTTTGAAAAAGATGACCTTATAAAAAATTAAAACCAAGAAAAAAGACTGAAAAAAAGGTTTTTCCTAGACAATTTCTTTAATTAATATTAGATTATGTCAATTAAACACCAGTTTAGAAGTCTCCGTGCACTTAGAGGTTGTTTATAATTCATAATTTACATATGGCCCAAAATCATCAAAACACGTTTTTTGCGCCTCCTGTAAAATTTGATATGTGTGGGTTATGTCCTTTTTCTTTTCCACGGTCGATATTAAATACCGGTATAGCAAAAAACCTTTAAATACATCAAAAATCACAACGCATTAAGATTTCAATCCTGGACGAGTAAATTAAAATTGTTATTTCGATAATATCTCAATAAAAATATTCATAATTATAAACGGGCGATTCTAATAAACAACATATAGTTTTTTTTAAAATAGCAATACACCATTAAAAAGGGTCGTGAAGTCTGAAACTTATAAATATTGATTACTCTTGGCAGATGTTAAATATTTCAAATAATCGATAAAAAAATGAATAAAATATGTGATACATTACAAAAAAAGTTCTTGTTTATTTTTAACATCGAAATACCGATATTATTTAATTTTCAAAGCAGGCATTTCAAAGCAGCATGAATACAAGAATCCCGGTTTTGATAATACCGGCATTGCGATTCCTAGTTTTGCGGTCAGTGGCTTAAGCCCCTTTAATGTTATGTTTTAATTTCTGATAACTAACCATGTATTGGACAGACCCCGGGGTGGGGAACCTTTTCTTCTCTAAAGGCCGCATTAATTTTTAAGTATTAACGCAGTAAGTATTAACTAGGAAATTTTTGGCCAGAAACAATTTCATGCCAATTCCTAAAGCTCAGAAATTTGCAGATTTCCCAAAATTACCAGCGTGGGACCTTTTTTAGGTCTTTCAAGGATTTTGACATCGAAAATACCAAGAATTTACGAAATTACAAAAATTTACTGAATTAGAGAATTAGCCAGAAGGCCGCACCAGAGTAGCGAAAAGGCCGCAGGTTCCCCACGCCTGAGATAGACTGATCAGGTCACATTAGGCTATATCCAGGGATTCTTGGATAAAATGTGATTCCCCATTTATTAAGTTCTACTTGTTTCAAGATTTATCTGAGATTTTATCAACAGAAGTCGTTCTACGAGAACTCCTTGTTATTCAGTTATTCAAGCTTAGTTTTTTTAATTGAGTAAGAACAAAGGATGGCGTTAAAACTGAATAAGTGTTTGGTTAATTGTTCTCACTACGCCCTGATTATTATTTTTGTTCAATCGATTTACGAATTTGTGTTTAAAGGTATGGGTGTCTGTAAGGTTGAAACTCTTAACTATCTTTAAATAAGTAAATATCAAACAATATTTAATAAAATAAAATTTCGTGTAGTAACTTGTTACTCTACATATTGTGTGTTACAATGTGTTTCACCACTTTAAGAACCATCCTCATACAGAATATAGTAAGTTTTACTGATTTATAGCATAAGTATAAACTAAAACAGTTATATATTCTTGTATCAAGTTGTAGACAAATACCGATGATATTTTTTTTTTAAATACGTCACATTTTTGTTTAATAATAAAGGGTAAATTAAAAATTAGGTAGTCTTACTATTTAGTATAAAATAAAATAACTTAGATTATTCCGCGTATTGTATTATAATCTGTAACACATGTTTCGCCTCTTTCAGAGGCATCTTCAGACAACTACTTTCGCAAATACTTGCTTAAGTACGAATGATTTTAATTTTACTATTCTGATATATTATAATAAAAATCAAATAAAAATGGGAGGCAAGAAGGGGATGGTAGAAAAACAAAAAAACGATAATGGTAATACAAATGACATTTACATTAAGAAATGATTAACTAATGAGTTGCATCAATTAGGACGGCTTTAACCATTGGAAAATAAATTTAACAGTGGCGAACCACCTGTTTTATTCAAGATGAGTTCAAAAGTATAATTTGTAATATTACTAGTCTTCTTCGCTGATTCTTATTTATTTTAAGTATTAAATATTTTGAGACGTAATATGATAATATAATAATCACATGAAAACTTTGAAGAAAATATGAAAAATACTTGAATAAATTACATTAAATTTATATTTATTTCCTAATTTATCATTCTGAAGTCAATAAATTACAGTGTATGATAATAATTTATTGATATACATAACAATATATTAGAAAAACTAATTTAGAACATATCTAATATTTTCAAACACGTCATACTCACGCGTTGCCTAAAATACGGCATATGTTGTCAGACATTTTATGATTTAGATTCTACGAGCAAGAAATTCGGAAGATTTATTCCCGCAAAAGTTTACCGTTTGTTAATAGCGTAGCGGATAATTTAAAATGTTTTCATTCTGTCGAATTTTCTTCGGCAGAGATTAAATATTCTGAAGCAACTAAATAACTGTCAGTAACTTCATTGATTGATTGAACTCATTCACGGGTAGGTAAGAGAAAACTTTTCTTTTAAATTATGTTTTTTAACGACCGAAACTGTTTTTTTTATTATGCTTAGTACCATAAATATAAAACATCGAGTGGTTACCTTTTATCTCTTTTTAAAAACGAAATAAAAGGTATGCTTGTAAGCATCGGCTTATCCGAAAGCTTATGAAGGGTTGATTTATTTTAATGATCAACTTACTACTCTTTTCTCGCCACCAAAAAACAATTAACTCGCTTATAAAAATACTATTTGATAAACATTCTTTTTACGATATTTATTAAGTTTTGGATAAGAGCTTGATCATTATCATTGTTGTTTTATTTTTAACGAAGTTTAATTTACTATGGACAACATTGTGTTCAGATTAAACTGTTATAGATATCATTTTTTTTCTTCTAAAATAATTAGCGTCGATTTACTTACCTTGTGCAGATTTTTTCTGAAGCTAATTCGTCTGATCTTTTATCTATATGGCATATTTTGTAATGGACAGCTTTCACTATCACGATAAACGATTTTAAAAGCTTGTAGAGAATCATGTGAAAAAGGATATAAAAAAACATTATTTTTAAATAAGTCTAATAGGACTTCAATAACTGTGATTCGTAAGCCGTAAGATTCGTAGCCGCAATCCAACCTCATTACATGTTTTCTAATGATTGTTTGTAATATAAAAAAAATATTAACTTGGTTGTAAAAATATACTAATCGTCTACATAAATCTAGACTTTTAAAACTGATTTTGACAGTTTATCAAACTTGATTGCATTAATTACAGTTTGGTGTACTTTTTAAAGTGTACATTGTACCACATTTTCTATTAGAAATTCAAAAATAAAAATTAAACCATTTTGGAATACCATTATCAAATATAAACATTCAAACTCGCAGCCTTGAGACAAAGATAAGCGATATTCGACTTTATTCTTTTTCCGTTGTGTGTTGGGTGGTTTCAATTATTTCGTAATTTGAATTTTACCTTAATTGCCAAAATTCTCCTCTTGAAATATTATTTTCCCAAATAAAAATTCCCGCCGTGTCATAATCGGCTCGACACATATGTAAGTCGTGGCTTAAATTTGTGTCAACCGCATATTTGAACAGGCGATTATTTTCGACAATACATGTCAAACATTTCAACGCAATATTGCCGAAATATTTCAAAGAATTAATAACATACCAAATAACGACTGGGTTTTCGTCGTGAAATACAGATGATAGTTGTAAAGTCATCGTTAAAGATCTGTATAAACTTTTTTCTAAGTAACAATTTTATATTCAATTTATGCTCTCTTATGTAGTTTACGACAAAAATCGCATTAAAATATTAACCATTTATCACTAAATAATGATATCTATAAGAGGTTTTAAAATGTACAAAACCAAACAAAACGTTTTATGTATATTTAATCTATACGAAATAGTATGTTTGATAGATTCGGTGTCAACTTTGAGGGAGTTCAATTTTAATAAAAAAAAAAGTAAAATATATATTATTATTATTCCACAGGTTGTGTAACAAATTGCAGTTATGCAGCAATAATATTTTTTCAAAGTTTGCGAATCATTTAATAGAAAATGATCATAGTTCTTATAAAATAAAAATGTTGAAATACACTATCTAGTAAATATAAAGGGTTGAGAATGGACAGCTTAGAGTTATTAGAAAATGAATAAAATCATTCACAGAAATGATACATTATAGTTTAAATAAGACAGTTCTCCATCGTGTAATTTATTTCTTTTGGGACTTACCCATTTTCGTGTACAATTACCACATACCAGTACAACACTACAACATACCTCGCGTCCAGTAGAAAAGAAAAAACCCCAACGTCCATTTTGTGATTTAATATGTTAGGAATAGGAATCAAATTTTAGTTTATTCGTCAATAACCTTAAAATAGTTTGTCTGATAATTTTGATTAAAGAAGCGAAACACGGGTCACAATTTATTACACAATCTGTAGAACAACTTAGTTATCAAATTAATGTTTGTTTTTTTCGATGGATTCGGCGGTAACTTTGTGGAAGTTCATTTTAATATAAAATAAAATAACTTAGATTATTCCGCGTATTGTGCTTACAAATTGCGACACGTGCTTCGCCTCTTTCAGAGGCATCTTCGGACAGACTAAGATGCCTCTGAAAGAGGCGAAACACGTATCACAGTGTGTAGCACAATACGTGGAATAATCTAAGTTATTTTATTATATATTATTGTTTGATCTTAAACAGCAACATTGAGTTGATTGATGCGAGCTGGTTCGTAGATTAACAAATAAACTAAAACGTATAGTTCATATATATTCCAGCCTCCTTTTTTGAGTCAGTAAAATTCAACTTGACATTGGTTACTTTATAATGAGCTTAGGATGGAAAAGCTGACTGCAGATTACTCGGCAATATTCTATAGAAAACGACTGTTGTGATGACCAAACAGTGAAACTGTATATGCAAGTAAATTGTCATTTTTTAATTCAATATTCTGTCTCTCATATTTTGGACAACAATCGTTCAAAATCAAATGTGATATCTAATGATGCTTTAAAGCGTTTGTCTGAAGTTGTTGATCTTGGTATAAGATTTGACTCCTCTTTCAACCTTCATTCACATATTACTTCTATTGCACTGAGTGCAAGCAAACTTCTTGGGTTTATTGTTAGACAAAGCAAACCATTTGAAAACCCAACTGTGTTTCGCACGCTTTATGTTTCTTTGGTCTTAAGTAAGCTTGAATATGGATCCATCATTTGGAGTCCATATGAAAGTTCATACAAGCTGCAATTGGAGAGAGTCCATAAGAAATTTCTTAGATATTATTATTTCAAAAAATTTAAATTCTTTCCCTTTGATAATTCCTTAAATGAATACTACCCCACCAAATTTCTTTTAGGAATGTTATCATTTCACTCTCTTGAAGCTCGAAGATCGTTTTCAAGCTTAAAGCATTTTTCTCTTCTCCTTCGGGGCCGAGTTAATAATCCTGAAATACTCATGACTATTAATTTACATGCTCCCAATTTATTTTCACGTGGGCGAAATTATGATCGAAAACTTTTATTTCTAAAAACTTATACCTCGCTTAGGAGGTATGAGTCTCCAGTTCCTAGGGCCGTTCGATTGATCAACTCATTGCCTAGTGAAGTGGATGTTTTTGGTGATAGTATTTGTGAACTGTTTGTGAAATTTTACTATTTTATTTCTTGATTTTTTGTGTTGATTTTTATGTATTATGTAATTTTATTTAATATTCTGTGTCTTTTATTTGTCAAGTACATGGCGAATTGGCGTAAGCTGTTATGCCATGTACCATAATTTTAATTTTAAACAATAAAATCAGACAACTAAAACAGACAGTCAAAGGCACAAGTTATAATAAATATTTCTGTGACGTACCTAGCAAAATCAATGGATGTGTAACAAAATAAGCCAAATATTATCCGAGATTGGGAATATGTGCGACATATTAATTTGCGGCTTCGGGGTAAATCAAGACGTATTGAATTTTCAGTTTAACAGCACCTGCCACGTGAGAAATTCTCATCGGGGGCATAATTACTAAACAAGATATAGACGAGTGGTGTTGTGGTGGCGACACATTTCAATTAATATACATACGGCCTTAAACCAGTAGCGGATCACAACGCAAAGCTAATGGGTGTAATTTGAATTGGTAATGCGATAAAGCGACGCCTACATTTCAACACAATAAAATCAATTTACATAATATTACAATATTGTTCAGTTAAAATTCTTAATAGAATGGTATAAGAAATCTTTAATACTACCGGAATATTTCTGAGTACTGTAAGGCTCGCCTTCAAACAAAAAAATATTCATTTTTGAAAAACATTTATATTGGTTACTAAACTATTAAGTGTTCGTATCTAATTGCATTCAGCAAGAACCGAAGACCTCTCCTAGCTTATCAAAAAATCGGAGAGTAAGGGTGGCTTTAGAAAGCATCTGCAGGATACCAAAGCTTGACATAGGCTTTGGAGTCATTTTAAAAAGAAGAATAAAAGTCAATTTTAAAAATTATCTATTTAGTTTTATCAAAATGATTCCAAGCATGGTTTCTCAAACTTTCAATTCGATAGAACAGTTCGAAAATACTTTAAATAACGGAAACCGTTTATATGTTGGAAAATAGGCAAGGAGACTAATTCGTCAATCTGGAGGTTAAAAAAAGTAGACTTCAATGTTATATACTAACCAGCTAACAGAAATTGTTTCTTCGAAAACTAGTTTTAAAACG
Source organism: Himalopsyche anomala (assembly GCA_031772345.1). Classification (NCBI taxonomy): domain Eukaryota; kingdom Metazoa; phylum Arthropoda; class Insecta; order Trichoptera; family Rhyacophilidae; genus Himalopsyche; species Himalopsyche anomala. The sequence continues at coordinate 8,444,152 of CM062831.1, forward strand.
AAAAGGCAAAAAAAAAACGATGTAGCCAGGAATGCTGTAGGCGTAAGCTGGTGGCTCGCCTTATGTCTTTTTTAAGGATCGTAGTAAAATGAAAACATTACAAATATACCATTAAAATGCAAATAATCGAAAGAAAATTCAATGTTAAAGCCCACGATCATGCAGGGAGTGAAAGAAACCCTTACAACGTTGGCCACTCAGCAACAAGGCTTTTATTAATTACTTAAATGTTAACAATTTTTGAAGTTAAAAATTAATTAAAACGATAATTTTTATAAAAATTTTAACATTAAATATAATCATACCAATTCGGGCCTGACTAAATCAGCGACTCAAGAGCTGTGATTGGAGAATTTGGATGCGATCTTTGAAAAGAGAAGTTTGTCGAATTTTGCGGCCTTTTAGTTAAAGTTAATGTCAACTTTTTGATAGACCCTCTTCGTATTTAAGGGGTTTTCATCAAAATCGATTTGTTAAAGTTTATTCAAATTGTTTATTTCTGGATAACAGACTAAATGAATCATTACAGTGTACTTTTTAGTATTTTAAACTATTTTTGATGGATTCTTCTTTTATTTGTTGAAAAACATTTAAAATATTAATTCATCAAAATTTTAATTACTTTGTAACTGAACTACTATTCCTGTCCTGCCATATCCCTGTGTCCCTACTAATCTATTAATAAAATAAAGGTTGAGCAACTGATTAACAAACAGTCCTCGTAAAAAAAATGTTGACATACCTCCATTAGGATGGTATGCACTCTACATTGGATTAAAAAACATACAAAATATCAAAACATTTTTTCTTTATCAAACGGTGTGTCTTAATTTGTATAATTTTGAATATTCACCTATGTATTATGCATATGGTTAGTAACTAGTTAGTATAAAGTATGACATTGGCATGAAGAAATTGTTTTTCTATATTTGATTAAATTTAACCAAAACTTATACAAAAACGATATATTTCTAATCAGTATTATTCAATCCATTTCTACCTGACAAAAGTTGTAAAAACTGCCAAACAATGTATTAACTACATTCACTCCAGGTAACTAGAATGCGGTTGAAATTTAAATAAGTTTCATGAAATTAAGTGAAAACTGTAAAAAAGCTTTTTGTAAAACATTTATTGACAGGATTATACAAGGTATGTTGGCGGAAGCTTCTTCTAAAGCGAAATTCTATAAATTATTTGTCAACATATTATGCGGATCAGAGGATGTATTGTCCAAGCAATAATCTCCCAGGAGCTTCCTTTGAGCTTTTGTACAGCCTTTGAATGAGCACGAAACTAATTTTACTAAAGTTAATTATCATTTCACAGGGAGTACAAAAGGAGTGTCATACCTGCCCTAAGAAACAAAACAAAGGTTTACTGAAAGCTTTCCTAAGTCTTAATTAATTTATGGTAAATATGAAATCAACCAATATTTGAAAAATATTGTTTTATATCTTTGATGAAGATTCAATTACAATCTAAAGTCATAAAACCAATGCTTAGAATGAAGTTTTCGAATATCCATTTTATTTTAAAATATTCGAATAGTCTGTCTGACATTTTAATTATGATGCTAGATTACTTGTATTTAAAAAACACTTAATTAAACATGTATAGTCATGACTCAAAAATTCTGAATAATATATCCAAATTCTCTTCAGCAACCTTTAAGCGTCTCTATGAATCGCTCCTCCAAAAAACGCATAATTATTTATGGTGGTCGCCCATGGCAACGCTTTTACTATTTTCCAGAGATTTCTTCTAGATTTTTCGACACATGATTGGTAATTCTACACTGCATTTTAACAATACACGCATTGTAAGTATTATTTTATTTTAATTATAAATATTTCTCAGGTGAATAATGTTGTACTGAAAATAAGTGATTAAATAATCACTATTTTCCATATATTATTAGTATATTTATGTTATATGTGTAACCTCTCTAAACAAACAAATTGAGCAACTGATCACCAACAGCTCTCGTAAGAACACTTTTGTTGAGATAAACTCCATTAGGAGTTAATATAATCCACATTAAGAGTGGACATATTATTAAAAAATGAAGAAAGTCCAAAAAGTTACTATGTAACTATGTAAATGTAACCGTTGCGAGAGAAACTGAAATACATCTTTATCTTGTATTTAATTTTTTAGAATCTTAAATTCATCTTAAATTTAAAACCGCGTTATATTCGGGCAAATAGATTCAATAAAGATTTGTTTAAGATATAAATCAATAAAGATTTGAATTTAATCGATAATGCTTAAAAAAGACAATGTGCTGTGATTACAGATAATAATTCAACATTTTGAGAACATTGCTTTGTTATCAATGGTTTACTACTTAAGTGAAAAAAATGTATATTTTAGCATACAAAATTTGAGAATTAAATCTTCAAAACCTTAAATAAAACACAAAATTTCAATGCTAATCTTCGTATAATTTTGTGCTCTAGAAATTGCTTTAAGTTGTTCTATTCGATAATAAAAATAATGCAATGTTTTGAATATTGAATTATATCATGCATTTTATGTAATGAAAGTTAGGTGATAAATACCTTGGTAGATAAATATTCTGAAATCAAAAGCAAACATATCTCTTAAATAAATAAAGTTAGTTTATGAACAATTTCAGAACTGTGAAAATGTGTCTGCTTAAAATGCTTATCTATTGTTATTATAATAATTATTCTTTATTTAAAGCTGGATTGAGGTCGAGTGGTCGACGTCGTAGACTTCGGTAACATTACTCTCATAAATAAATTAATGGATTTCCGTAAGAAGGAAACCATTCGATCAGAAAAATTGGGAGTAACGAGGTGAACGATGGATGTCTAGTATATTTGAATGCGACATCATTATAAAATATGCTTCAAAAGCCAAAAAGGTACAGTTTATTTTTTTAACCATTTTATTATTTAAAAGATAAGAAGTAATTTTAGAATGCAAACATTCTGATAAAAAAATCAATAAATAAAGTTTATGAAATATTTCAGAGCTATTAAAATGTACCTGCTTAAAAATGCTCATGTATTATTATTTTGTATTTATAGCTTAGTCAAAGACCAAGTGGCCAAATTTGCTGGTTTGCAAACGGATTTGAATCCTTTTACGGACGTATTTTCCAGTCGATTTATGCATTTTTGTTCAAAGGCATGGGTGTCTGCGATGTCTTAAAATCCCTTCTCCCACCACTTATCCAATCCTTATAAGATATGTAGCGATAAAGATTATTTAACCATTTGACTTGTTCAAGTTTCATTTATCTATCTCTACTCTCTTCAAAAAATAGAAGTGGAGCAATTGAGTATCTAGCAGTTCTCGTAGAAAATAACTGTTGATCACATTTAAAGGGGAGGGTGAAATGGCTTAAAAAACCAAAAAAATATTACCTCACTATTGAATTGCATTTTAATGTTATGCGATATTCAAAAATACTAGATATCTGTCGCTTACTGGTATTGATACTAAGTTTTCGTTACAACCCTTTTTTAATCGAATAGGTGGTAAGAAATTTTAGACATCGCCGACATCCATACATGCAAACGGAAATCCATAAACCAATTTACGCGACGGTCTGTTCTGGGTTTTAAACCCGTGAGCAACGTTACTAAGTCTAGTCGGTCTTTAAAAACTGTCTCTAGCAAAATTTGTGACATTCGATAGTCGGTTTTTTCAACATGGTTTTATCAGTTATTTAAATTAATAAAAAACATTAATATTGATTTAAAACTGTCATAGTTACGAATAAAGCCAAAAGTTATATGCAGTTTAATAGTCAGGATACATTAATATACAATAAATTCGTTAAAAATATTGTAATTAGGTTTATTTTGAAAATATTTTTGTTGTGCGTTTTGAGTCGGATACATCAAATCGTAATATGATACATATTACGAGTATTTTTATCAAATTTGTAAACACTTAAGGCTGAATTTTACACATACCAGTCTACAAACAATTGTTATTGCATTATTCTTAGAATGTGACAAAAGACTGATATTTTAATGATTACATGTTGTTTATCACTAAAACACACAATACTGGTTGAGTCTTTATTACTACACGGTATTTCGACAAAAATATTACAATTTGATAATAATACATTCGGGTACAATTCGTAAGCTTGCTAAAAATATTTACAATATATTATCTGTTATATTCAGAGAACTGCTAAAAAATTAAATTTGTTATTCCAACGATTGTGCTACAAATTGTGACATGTGTTTTTTCTCTTAAACAAACATCATCAGAGCAACCATTTAAGGTTATTTATTAATAATAAAAAAAACATTGATTCTAAATTCCAAATTTAATAATTCAACATTCTATTGGACGCAGTAAACGGGTTAGATAGATCAGAGTTGTCCATACTTCTACTTCTAGAAGCGATCAGTTGACGGCGATCGACTGATATCGCTTGAAATTGTATCATTAGTGAACAATAAAAACACATTTTATAGGTCCGCGATCAACCAAAAATACCTTCGTAATTGATGCCACTGGCTGTCTGTTTGAATCTGTATAACGTGTGGCATAATTAATTTTATGTTATTTGTAAATTGATTATAAACCCGCTTGTCAAAATACAAAACATTTTTGATTGTACTGTACGACTCGTGATACTCCATAACAGCTTTGGAGTCGTTTTGTAGAGTATTCGGTATTTCAAAACGTTTTATTTGTCTTACAACAAATACAGCAATTTATAATGTGGGACTGTGATAATGAAATTGATTTCGCTAACGATTATTCAAAAGAAGTGATTGAAAAAATTATTAAAGAGCAACAGTTTACTGATTTTAAATTGGTTGTTTTAAATGCTTGTAAAAAGGGAGAAAACTATTTGGGATGTATACGAAGTGTGAGCGTGACAGGAACCAAACAAAATGGTGAGAAGGCGGAATTGAATGTTATTTTGAAACTCCCATTAGATTCAATGATTTTAAGGCAAAAATATCCAATTACACTGCTTTATAATCGGGAAGTTTTAGGATACAGTGTCGTCTTGCCAAAACTAGTAAAATTTCAATCCAAATTTAATATTTGTGAAAGTGGAAAGTTTAAATTCATCAAGTGTTATTCGGCCGATTCGACTGAAATGAAAGAATATTTAATTCTTGAAGACATGAGAAAGCAAGGATTTAAAATTGTGGATAGAAAAATCTCTTTGGATTTGAAACAGCTGCGATTGGTTTTGGAGGCTTTAGCTAATTTGCATGCTCTGTCATTTGGAATGCGGTATGAAAATCCAAAAGAATTTTCAGAATTTACAAAAAACTTAGAAAACCCAATGAAAGTGGATAGAGCATTTGAAAATTATTTAAACCTACAAAGAGATAGAGCCATCCAAATTCTTGAAGATCCACTTTATATTGAAAAAATGAAGGCATTTGGAGTTGGCCTATACGACAAAATGATGTCATTTGTAAATTCAAATACTGCTGAACCATACAATGTAATCTGTCACGGAGATTCCTGGACCAATAATATACTATTCAAATACGAGGTGAGGGATAGTTGTAATATTTTATATATATATAATATAATATTATAAATTCAATTGTCATTCATTTGATAAAACTCCGATCTTTCACCATAATATTATGCCACCATTACAGTCTGGCACGGAAGCCCACAACGCTAACCGCTGCGCCATGATGACTATGTATTCATTAATATAATATCCCCGTATACATTAAGCGTTGTATTCTAATCAATCTGTTGTCATTTTCAGGGCAACAATCCTGTTGACATCATGTTTCTGGATTGGCAAATACTAAGGTTCACGTCACCGATTATTGATATAGCTTTTCTACTTTTTACGAGCACTGATGAAGAAGTGCGTAAGGATTTTTTCGGCTTATTGAATTTTTACTACGATTCTTTGAAAGGCAGACTCCACATTATGGACATAAGTGTTGAAGATGTCTACCCGGTGAAGATATTCAAAGAACATTCAACGACATTTTTACCATTCGGACTTATCACCGCATTTTTCTTGTTGCCTTCAATTGTCAGTGAAAAGGAAGATATCGTAGATATAGAATTTGTAGCGAAAAACGATACATTTGAATCCTCTGATTTGAAATTTCAAAATGAAGAGTCAGCACAGAGGTACAAATCTCGTATGACAGGGATTATTGAAGACTGTGTGAGGTTAAATTTAATTTAGTTGTGTTCCACAGATACTTTGTTTTATTTGCGTTACCTGCTCTTTTGGTGTTTGGTTTCATTTCGTCTTTTCACTAATTATTGATAGTCAAACTCTTACTTTGAATATCAAACCGTTGCACACCAAATCTGAATTTTGCTGTCAGTGTTACAGACAGCAAAATGAAGTGTATTTCATTGCAAAACGTTTAGTATATATTAATATGTCGTTACTTTTTTTAACGATTTTTATAGAAGTATTAGGTTATTACTAGTGATGGAGATGTAGTTTTTAAGCTGCTAATAGTTTTTTTAAAAAAACGTTCCGTCCATCGATCGATTTCCTGAGTGGCCAATTAAACTAATACATGCACGTTTTTGATACTTTCATTCTTTCCAAACCGCCACCTGTCCGCAACCAAATCTTTATATTTGAATTATATATCGAGTGTGGAAAGGAAAAAGGACGTAACCCACAGTTTTTTCAAAACAGGTTTTTTTGATAATCACAATGTATCAAACTTGGGACACGTTCTATCAAAAGGACGCAACCTGCAAATGCCGAATTAGTATCTAAATTTAGGTTTTATGTTTGAAAAAGATGACCTTGTAAAAAATTAAAACCCAAAAAAAAGACTGAAAAAAAGGTTTTTCCTAGACAATTTCTGTAATTAATATTAGATTATGTCAATTTTACACTAGTTTAGAAGTATCCGTGCATTTCAAGGTTGTGTATAATTCATAATCTGCAAATGGCCCAAAATCATCAAAACACGTTTTTTGCGCCTCCTGTAAAATTTGATATTTGTGGGTTACGTCCTTTTTCCTTTCCACAGTTGATATGAATTAAGTTGTAAAGTAGCTGATTTACCACCTGTACTCGTTCTTGTTGTTTTAATACTCCATAAGTACATAATATGCTTAATTTATATTAAATAGTTCATAAATCATTTCATCACTTCAATACTACATCTACATAGGTAATTTTATTTAGAGCTTTTTTGAGATTGCAATTGAATATGAAGACCACAATCAAATATCAACTAACGTATAAAAAATGTGTCTTGCTGCTCCGGCTGTAGATAAACTGAGACTTAAGCAATCTTCAAGTATCTTGTAAGATCTACAAAACACCTTACGTCTTACAAAACCCTTTTACATGACAAAAAATAAATCAGTCGTCAAAACTTTCTGAATGTTGTATCTGTGTATGTTTCAACGCCCATAATATGTGAAAATACACCAAGATGGTGTTAAGAAGTATTATTCTAATTTCCAGCATGCAGTTGTATTAAAATACATTTTGGCTTCGTGAGAATATTAAAGATCAACAAGCGGCCAAAATACTCGCAACACTTCAGTGGTTTCCGGTTACTGGTTAGGTATGACGATGTGAAGTCGTTACCTACCATCCGCGAGTTCGTTCGTGAAATATCTCAAAAGTTTCACAGCGAGGTAGGAAAACATTTTAACTCAACGATCTCTAATCTCCACAACTATAACGAGACACTGCCTGAGAATCGTTTTAGACCCAGAGCAGTTCTGCTCGATGACTCTTCATAGATCTTATGTCGTCTAAAAATGTAAATTTTAGAACGAACTTAGCTTCACGAAAATGACTCTCTTTGTTTAAAAAAAAATTGTGTACTGTATGTGTGTATGTATGTATGCGCATGTGTGTGTACATATACGGATATAGTATGGAGGAAGCATATGGAATGTGATTTGCAAAATAATGCATATGGAGTTCCCGTGAACTTCTTATCTCTGTATTGATCACGCCCTTCCGTCTGCAAACGACGGTAAGGGGATGCAATTTACAATTTTTCAAAATCTTTATCGATGAAAGAGACTGGAAGAACCTTGTCGCTGTTGCGTCCTGGTACTTGAAGCTCCATAAACTTGATATCAAAAAAAAAAATAGGTATGACAATAAGAAATGTGCTACAGATGCCTCGATCTTGGTGGGATGGCGGCGGTGGGATTTCAGCATTTTGGATGACCGTCACATATTACTGTACTTATTGAGTACTTAACGGAACTGGTAACAGAACGATTGACAGGTGACAATGAATTTTGGAATTACCACGTCGTGGTCGTATAATCCACATGGGAAGTGCACGTTCTCAAATAAGAGAAAATGTTCAATGATATGGGCAACAATAATTTTTCAAGACTACTTTCTGACCATGATAAAATAGACAATATATCGTTAGGGTAACAACTAGTTTCGTTAAATTCACAGTTTTGAAATATTTTCTCCATTTAGTAAATTCTAATCTTTTTATATCTCGCCAGTCTAAAGCAGTGTTCTGAGAATATAAATGACATACGCAGACTATGCAGTTTTAACAAAAAGTTTGTATTAATGTTTGAATTTTTTGTAAATTAAAGTTTCAGTGGAAACAACATAAATAATTTCTACTCGGCAAAATCAAAGGTAAAAATAGTTTTTAGCTTCACTAACATACATTTTGGACTTGTTCAACTAAGCGGAATATATTTTCATTTTTAAACAGTAATAATGAGTAAGGACACCAATCAAATGTTTGGGTATTTGATAGTATGTATTTTTAGTGTAAATGTATAGGAAAAGGAATAATAATCACAGAAGCTTATCATTAAAAACGTCGTTTCAAGTTCATTAAAGTATAACAGGTGATTTATCTTTGTGCCTCTAACATTATAATTTATTTTGTGGAAATATCCAACAGTATATTGCTAGCGGTTATATGCACAAGATGTAGTCTTGTTTCACTTATAAATATAATTATGACATTAATAAAACCGAGCTTTACTCAAAACACGTATTTTCGTAGTTACACCCATGTGATTTAAGCCGCACAAAGTATTCTTGTGGATTCGGTAGCTACTTTGTAAAAATAAATTATTTATAATTTCTATAAGCTACTACTAAAAATATTTTTTAATAAAATCCGCTCTCAATATGGAGCATCCGAATGTATTTATTTACGAAAGATGGTAGTTATTAAGCTACTTATCTTTATTTAAAATAATTGGATAACATGTGGGTTCAGAGGAATATGTGCATAAATAGTAACCATTTTTTTATAAAATGGTAAAAAAAATCAATATACAAAGCAGCGCTGAAAGCATAACCAGAACTGAAGGTAGTTTATAATAAATACATATTATTATAATATGGAATACATAATAATTTGCTTTTATGATAAAACCAAGAACACTAATTTTGCAATAAATTTGCATCAATACCATGGAAAACTTTATTATTATTAAATGAAAGTTTATAAGTTTCACGGCGATGTTTTAATACACAAGTTTTGTTTTGACCCAGCTGGGATTTCACCTAGCCCTCCAGCACGCTTTTCCAGCCCTCCCAGGAACCATCCCTAGTATAGTCAAGCACTAAGTTATTGTGTATATTGTTGTTGAATGTAGTTTGTACATTGTAAAAGCATAGAGTCATTAATGAAGCAAGAGCGCCAAAGCAATCTGTTAAAGTGGAAAACCCACGATGCGAAAACTGTACTACCACTTAGTAAAAACGCCACGAACCATGTTTTATGCTTATTATTATAAGGGTGAAAAATTCTTTGTGAAATTTCAGGTATTATTAAATTTATTTTATTTCCTATCCCCACCCCTTATGTAAAGCATTAAGTAAGTAAGACACTAAGAAAAATATCTATACACTATTACTGCAAGAGTAACAACATAAAACACTATGATTGGTAGAAAAATATTAAGTTGCTCTTTGCGTATTATTATTAAATTGATACAAATGATACAATATAGTATATTTATCATATGTGATTGAAAAATCTGTATATATCATTCAATTCCGAAAAAGTAATAGAAATATTAAGCAACATGTTTATTTTTTTTCTGAATTTCGATTCAAAGTCCAATCTAATTATCTCTTACCACACTGAAGTCTTGATGTTAGTAAAAAAACACTTGAAAAACAACAGAAATGTATATGAAAAAAAATCCATAGTATATTATCTTAAATTCAATAGTAATAAGAGATAAACGTGCTGTATTATTTAAAGGTTTAGAAACGCAGACTTTTTTCAAAAATGGTATAAATAAATCACGATTAATCAACAATTAAAAAAAACCAAGACTGATTAACCATCGTCAATTTTTTTCAGGAACTATTGACGCATAACAAACGGCTAGTAAATCACGAACAAAAAAATTATTGGTACTCATACTCTTAATTAGTTGTTATACAATTTAAAACTGAATACTGAATGTTTTTAATCTAAAATTAGCATTCGTAAGATGTGTTTACTTAGTATCTGGAAATTTTAGCTTTTCTGACCTTGTAGATAGCATGCAAGTCATACAAAACAGTCGAATAATGTCAGGTTATCAAATCAATGTTATCAAAGTCAATGATATATTATGAACATTTAAAGTTACTTTGCCAAATTTGTTACTATAGAGCAGTGTATCACATGTGCAGACAACAATAATGTCATAATTATGTTATTATTTACTAATGAACAATTATTTTGATTTGTTACGATAGTTAAAATTAAAATGTTACTTAATTTTATAATATTTCTACCAATGTCTAAATATTTATCTATCTGCCAACTTTAAGCGTATTTATTAATCGATTCTTTCGGAAAATAAATTATAGTTCATGGTTGTCGCTCATGGTAACGCAATTATTGGGGAGACTTTTGTTTTTTTTTTGTCTTATTCTTTCTTTTTAGAGTTTTTATACATTCATTATTTTAATAAAAAATGTTTAACTGTAATGATACTATATATTAGTATCATTACAGTTAAACACAATTTAAAAGTGAACAATACAAATTATGGCAATCAGTTGACAATGCTCGCAATGAGCGAAACCGGTCCTGACATATTAAATAAAGTGGAATGAAGTACAAAGGAATATTGTGTTTTTATTAATATAATGCCTTTTCACCAAGTATTGACAGTGAACATCCTAAAAGTGAACATTCATTATTCATTTAATAACCATAGAACATCGACAATTACCATTACAGGTGCCCAAAAATAGTGTGTTAATCTCTTTTACTCATTGTTTGAGAATTTTTCAGTATAATTTTGATTTATAGAAGAATATTGTATACTTTTATTACATTTTCTAAGGTTCGTGATACTGTATCGATTGATTTAGTCTCATGCTGTTCAAAATCAACACTTAAAATATCCATTCGAATATTATCAAAATACAGTTCTATTAATTAATATTATTTCATGCTATCTGCTTATTTATATCTGAGTCAACCATATGTGTAACAAATAACGTGTAATTACGAAGATGCTACGGAAAAAAATGCCAAAATATGATTTTTAAATATTTTTATATATATATTAGTATCATTAAAAGCGAACAATACAAATTATGACAATTTTTAAACTTTTGTTAAATAACATTGCACATTGGAAAAATGGTTTTAAAATTAAATAATTATAATTTATGAAGTTTATAGAGTTTCCAACATGGATGTAAAAATACTCTTCTACTTCTGTCTGCCAGATATATCACAAGAAAAGAGTTTTTGCTTATTATTTTTGCTTTTAAATATCGAAGTATTCTACTTATTAAAATACTATTATTTTCTACAGGCTAATGGTTTTTGCAGGTACAGGTTCCTCCACTGCAAAATCCTGTCGAGAATCCTTTAGAGTTGCAATGGACTACGCAAGCACTGGGAAACCATGGGCAGGTTGCACGCCTTGTGCGATGAAGGACTTCAAAATTCCCTAGAAATAAATTGAAACAAATATTTAGTTCAAAGATTTATAGTCCGTGGAGAGCATATCATATGCCTTTTTTCAAAAAAGTTTCCTTAAGTAAAGCCTGCTTTAATTTAAAAAGATAATACTATTTTAGAATATTGCCAAGAATTGAATCGTTGACTATTATAGGAGTAGACATTAGCGTTAACCTTTAGATCTCGATACTGTATGAGTGAGGTAAATAAGGAAAGTATGTGTGTATTTATAAATTCAATAAAAATTTCATGCCACTGAAAACATTCGGTCGCATTTTAATAATATTGTATAAAAATTGGAATATTAGACCATGTTATTTGAATATAGGGAATATCTTTTATTTTAAAGATATGATTTTTTTTATATATACCGTAAAGTACGTAAATTAATATAGTTCTAATGGTAAATACAATCTATAATCATTACTAGACTCCGCTATAAAAAATCTATACAAATGAAATGATATTACAGCTTGTATATGAACAGGTCAGCAAAACCAAGTATCATTATAAACAATATAATGAAAGGCGGGTTTTCCTTTAAAAAAAGCCTTTTCACCAAGAAAGACTTAACACTTAATATTCAATTGCATTTATTCAACATTTTTTTCTCGACTAAAATTGTCATTAGTTACAAATAACCACATTGAGTGAAACCAGTCTTGATTTTTTTACACAATTTTGAATAATTTAAATAACACCGCTTTTACTATTATATGGGTCCATTAGAGGTGACGTGGGCCAACGTCACTATTCACGTCACGTATTATCACGTCTTAAATTGATGCTTTGGTGGATTGGATATATTTATTTTACAGAGATAATACTATTGAAATGTGTATTAGCTGAGATTACTTCACTTTTACGATACTTTAAGACGTGTAGAATATTACAACGCATCTAACTTATTTGTTTCTAAAGTACCACTTGGCTCACTTTACTTTTAGAAGTTAAAGGCATTATACTTAAACCTATTGGTAGGTATAAATATAATGCTTTTCCACGAAGAATTGTCAATTAGCTTTACAGTCAAATGATTTTTAAAATAAATATATTTTTTTAAATGTTTAAAAAAAATTACCATTTAAGTCAGCATCGTCCAGGCCTTCAGGAACAACTACTGCATAACAGACTGCAGCCACAACGAAGAATGTCAAGAAAAATAAGAACTTCATTTTTGAAATTGTTTTGAGTACTGAAAAATTCTTAGTTGTTTTATTATTCAAAGATGAATACTCAATGTTGTAATTCTTAAGAGCAAAATCTTTTATATACTTTCTGATTGTTTATCTACACGAGTCTGAAATTGAAGAAGTCTCCTTTTTTACCGCCGTAGAAATAAATCACGAAATCCCCTTTTCCGTGCAGCTGTGATATTTTTTAGTATCAATCAGCGACGAAATTTCCTGGTAATCTTTTGAATGTTATCAATACAAATAAAATATTATTGGCTGAGGTCATATCGTTAACTTAAAGTGCAATATTATTATTAATAAAAATGAGAAATAAACATAATTTTATAAACAAATGAATGGCCTTCATTTAAAACTTGCAATGTCTTACGGCAGGGCAGTACTTGAAAGATTCAAATACATATAAAAAAAACTCAATATTGTTTTTTGGGCGTAAAAAATACAACAGCCTTACATTCCTGACGATAGAACACAACGAGACATGTTTAAAATTTGACTATTCAGTTAATTTTAGAGAGTAGTTTAAATGTGAAAGATATGGAAGAACAGGGCAGGATTAATTTTTAGCTATCACTCTCGCTACTCTTCGTTATTTAAAAATTGCAATGACGGGGAGTAATTTGTATACATCAAAAACACCCATGCCTTCAAACAGAAATTGAAAAATCTTTTTGAAAGATGCAGTTCGTACTGGGATTTAAACCCGTAAGTTCCGGGATGGAAGCCAACGATGTTGACCACTGTACCATAGACTCGACTTATACTAGACAAAAAATATTTACTTAAGATACTGGATGGCGAAACTCGTTTCGTAATTAACAAACCATACGCAAATGACTTCGTATTGTTTTTATATAAGTGTTCAAAGAGTAATTTAAATAAAATATCAACTGAAAAATTTGGTTAAATGGAGACTGCCGTACTTGTTTTTATATGCCTCACAATACGTTAGGGCAGGCAAATAATATATTGAAATCAAACATTTATATTAGAACTAATTATTATTGGATGCATCTGTATAAGTTTACATACCATCTGACATCAAATAGTTGCCCATCCCTGCGCATTTTCCTCATAAGATGATCAATGACTTCATCAAAAAGTATGTTTGCAGTAAATTTACAAAGTACATATTCCTTAGCAAAGCAATTGGCAGGAGACAGGGAAACATGGAGGTGCCGCGTGGCGGCCATATGCTCCACATAGGGAGCGAACATGGCCAAAGAAGACATATTCCTTATTATCCTCAATGTTCTTTTCTAAAAAAAGTTATTCAGATAAAACACCATTGGTTATCTTTGATATGATGCTTAAAGACTAAATGTCTATAAGTATTCTTTTGATAAGTAGATTTTGTATAATAAATGTTAGTGTTAGATCATGGCTCAACCTCATTATGTAAACCAGTGGTGGGTAACCATTTGAGAGATTGAGTCTAATTAAATCAGTTTTGAAACAAGTATTTGGTAAGTGAGAAAAAGTTTTATTTTAACATTTAAAAAAAAAACAATGATATTATTATAAAACAATACAAATAAAGAGAAATTTATTTTTTAAAACATACATACAATATTAAAACAATACTTTTATTTGTGACTACCTTGGTTTCGATTTTTTTTTAAATATTTGGCAAATATATAATTGACTTAAAACGAACACAGGAATCGATATTTTCTGTTGCTAGTACTTATATTTCTTTGACACATTTCATTTGATAAAATGTTTGCTCATGAGAATATGTTGAACGGAATCCTGACAATAGAGTAAAATAATATTTTTAAAAAATGTGGTAATGAGGCCCAGCATGGTGATATAGAATGTATGTGACTTGTGTAAGATGCTCGCGAAGATCTTTAATTTTAAAAATGTGCAGTTCCGTCTCTCGTCATATTATGGTAAACGAACATTCACAGCATAAATTATGTATAACGAAGCGCTCACACGAAACGTTTTAATTGCTGTGAAGCAAAAAACGTTCTCTGCTAACTGAATTTCAGAAAAAAAATATTTTACATAAACATATATTTGTGTGAAAAAATAAAGCGCACCATAGCTTAAGCAAATTTAACAACCAAAGGTAACTTTACGATCTATAAAAAAACTGATTACTTAGATAAGGCACTGACCTATATTTTGCATTAATAGATCAATTAATAAATATAGTCTCACAAAATCGGTGACCATAGAATCGCGCAAAATGCAAATATACACATTACTAAAATTCACGGCTGTGGAGTCGGAGTCGTGAAAAATAAGCGGCTGGAAAACTTTGTGAAAAATATATTTAATGATGTGTATTCAAACAAAACAGTCCAAAGTGTTTGCATTGCATGCTTGGCTGACTAAATATGATCTGATGGAATACATATATAAAAGTTAAAATCAAATTGTTGAACAAAATTCTTTGAAGTCGGAGTTGCAATCGTCTTTTTTTACACGAATCCAAGGCCCTGCTAAAATTGCACTCCGTGACAAACACGTCAAGAGAAGATTGCGCACATACAACAATTCTAAGAATTAAGTAAAAAAGTAATTCCGGTGCATTCATATATTTTAAAAGTACATATCGACTGTGGAAAGGAAAAAAGACGAAACCCACACATATCAAATTTTACAGGAGGCGTAAAAAACTTGTTTTGATGATTTTGGACCATATGCAAATTACTTCTAAATTGGTGTTTAATTGACATAATCTAATATTAATTAAAGTTATTGTCTTGGAAAAAGCTTTATTTCAGTCTTTTTTCATGGCTTTAATTTTTTACAAGGTCATCCTTTTCAAACATAAAAGCTAAATTTAGATACTAATTTGGCATTTGCAGCTGGCATCCTTTTGATAGAACGTGTATCAATGTTGACATTGTGATTATCGAAAAAAACCTGTTTTGAAAAAACTGTGAGTTATGTCCTTTTTCCTTTCCACAGTCGATATGTATTTGTCAAGGTAACAGGACTTGATAGAACATGAAAAAACAGAATAAGTGAAATTAAAAAAAGTTTTATCGGGTCTATGGGACAGCGGTTAGCGTTGCTGGCTTCCGTGCCGTATCTCACGAGTTCGAATACCATTACGGATTTGATGGTGAATGTTGCCTAGGGCGCCAAATATCCTCACGCCGGCACTTCTCACGCGTGTAAATAAAATCTACCATTTATGACCATGGCAACGTATTTTTTTCAGTTAATAACGTTCTCACTATCATTTAAGCGTAAAAATATTGACATCATTATTAATTATGATTTATTATATAGAATTTCAATTGAATTCTGACAAAAGAATGAAACTTCATAAAAAAATACCATAAACTTTACAACTAAGTATTTTTATTATTTCCATTTTCCTTTGAAATATTAAACATATAATTCCTCAAAAACATCGAGGTATATCATAGTACAAGTTGTTAGTGCAACTTTTAATGAGGCAACTTGTTAACGGGTGGATTCGACAACATGTCACACCGAACCATTTTCTAAAAGTTGTCGATGCTCGTCTATTCACGACAGGGCTGGAGTATAATTTATTACCTTGGCAGATTCGACTATTGGTAAGCGCCCAGAGAAGCCCGAGAAATAAGTAATAGTATAAATCTGATTCAATTGCATTTGTTTTTGCAACTAGTATGTTAGTCAATTATTGTTTCTTTAGATGAACGTGTGAACAATTACTTCCTTTATTCACACTTTGTGTACTAATAACTAAAACACAAAAAAACAATTTTGGAAATGTTGTCTATTTAGTGGTTAAAGTTAAAAACATTTTTTCACGATTTCTTCACAAAACAGTTTTATTCTTATAAAATTATATACATGTATGTATGTGAAAATACATTTTTAAATAAACAATACGTATATTTTCATGTATGTATGTGAAGACATATCTACATATTTGATTGATATTCAATACTTCGAATTCTGGGGCTGGTGGAGCCGCGCTCCAATTTCCCCTTCATCTGGTGTATTTTAATGCTGATTTTCCCGCGTAGCGTCCTGGATTTACCAGGGCGTAGGGCGGGTGCGTAGTCTTTGGTTTTTGTTTGTTTTTGTGGTGGTATTAGTTTTCATTCGTAGGCATTACTGGTTTGACATTGTTGGTTGATTCAGTAACCTCGAGCAGCAATTAATTGGTGCTATGCTAATCTGATCAGTTAAGATTTTTTTTTATCTATATATATTTTGTTCTTTTTTGTAAAATACATAATTATTCGTTTTTTTATAATTATTAATTTAATCTTTTACCCTCTTTTTTTGTTATTTATAAGTGGCTTTTATATATATAATAATGTTATTAGTGGCATCCGAGGTTTTGTTTTTTTTTTTTCAATATTTGGAAAATATGTAATTGACTTAGTTCGAATTTAAAAAATCTCATTTGAGTTAATAATGACAAAAGAATGTAATTATCATATTATAGCTAGTACAATACTTCCACACGTCAAAATAAGTAGCTGCGAAAAGTAAATTATTAGTTTTCTTTTGAAAGAGGAATGTCTAAATAAAAATATAAAAAAATGGTGAGAAAACTGTGCTGGAGAAAATAATAATACATAATTAGTTATAAGTTTTAGCTTAGTTAAGTTACTTAGGTAATTTGACAAGCAATCAAAAACATTTCAAAAAAATACACACACCTTTTTATTATATTATACTAGCTGGCCCGACGAACTTCGTACCGCCTCAGAATCAATAAATGTTGTGTTGGCTGAATTAAATTCAGTTTGAATGAATACTCAAAATGAATTAAGTTCAATAATTGTTCAAAATTCAAAATGAAAAGTATTTAAATTACATTGAAATGATGTTATTCACGTGGCACAGTCGATAG